>JAUMHM010119852.1:0-20128 GCA_032362435.1 Melikaiella ostensackeni | reverse complement strand
ACTTTTCTAATACGTACTCGTATATGGTATTATGACCATATACGTATTTTGGTACACGTCGTGCGTATGTACGTATATAGGCGTTAGTCCATATACGTATATATGGCCGCGTGGAATGTGGGCGCCAGCCAGGTCCCAAAACGGAGAACGGAACTAATTTGTACCTGGCAAAACAAGAGAAATACTTCCACCTTAAGCTAGTGGAGCAAGGGACTCGAAACTCAAAAGGAAGGTTAGGAAAGTTCGGGTGTGGTTCTTTTAAATCTCAACGGCCAACGTTTCATTTTAGATCTAATGAGGACGACAATGCTGGTTATTCCGACACATCACAAAAAAAATAAAAATCTACAGCTGAATGTCCGGAAAATTACACGAATAAAATATGAACTATACTACGACCACGTGGTCGATGGCGAAATCCCGACAAGTGGCCATTGTAAGCGGAGCAAACAATAAAAAGACTCTACCGCGAAAAAAACCCACGCACTGACTCGACTCTATCTCACAAAATTACTCGATAATCACCGAAAAGCACTTAAAAGGGTCAAGCAAGGCAATGGTGAAAAAAGGGGCCTGTTAGCCAAATCTAAATAGCCATTGCAACGCTTGCCGTAGAACGAAAAAAAGTTACCTTTAATATCCCCTTTCGTCACAACGAAGTCTCAGACAAGAATCCAATAATATCCAATAATTGAAACCAAGAGCCAAGAGAAAAAGAGGAGCTGTGTATTCCTTGGAGCCAAGAACAGAAGTGTCGCCTTCGTTGCGACGCGCCACGACGGTAGGTTAGAGGGGCGGTTGCATGAAGGCACGTTCATAAAAGATAAGGTTGCCGAGTCAGTGCGTTTGTAATGACGGAACCGTGACCATCCTCAAATACGGTGTTAGGGCTAAGAATACGCAAGCCAGGTCCAATCTCGTCAATCCGTGATCCTGTATCTGTTGTTGCCGTTAACCTCAAAATCGTCGGGACAGGCGACAACATGAAACAAACATTCAACGAGTAAATAACAACCTCTTAACAACTAAAGTGAGTGCTCCTGGGTCGAGCTATGACTTCTGCTCTTGGTTGAATTATGATTATTTTAGAAAAGAAAGGAAAATTCCAAAGTGACAGGGAAATAACATTTACCCTGTCACAGTATCAAGAAAAGGTTAGGAGTAAAGTAAACGCGGTTGGCATACAACTCTTGCGGAATATCTGCGGTGAAACGCTAATGGACAAAGTCAGTAATGAGTGGGTGCAGATGGTTTGGTCATGTTGAGAGAATAAATAAAGGATGCTTAACAAAGGAAATGTGTTTAGGTTAGGTGAATGGTAGCGTACCCAGAGGTAGACCGAAGAATGAATGGTTGGAATATCTGAGTGCGACTCTGAAGCTAAGAGATGTAAAAAGTCGTAGAAATACAAGAGCTTGCATGGAAAAAGGTATGGATGTAGAGAAAGTCAAAGATATATTCAAGGACAAGGATGTGTTGAGGACAATTGTTTATAAGAAGAAGAGTGACGCCTGAAACGAGAGATTTTGTATACTCATGGGCTCATCAGTTGTATGAGTATATTGATATATAGTATATCAGCTATATCAGTATATAGCTTATCAGTATCAGTTAGATTGCCCATGTGTGAATAGTTATATACGATGGCTCTGTGAAGCTCTCCACCTGGCGTGATCGCTAGAAATATTGATTACCGAGCAGTGCTAGAACGGTGTTTCGGGACGAGTGTGTCGTTTGAATGAACAACACGCGAATTTCAGAGTGATCTAAAACCTATCCCTTCTCCTACACGTTCCTTACTTATCCTTACCATATAAATTTCTTGATTCTCAGTAGAATAAGAAAGCTAGAACCCAAAGAGTTACGCTTACCCTGGAAGGGATTTGGCTTAATGGTATAATAATAATAAAATAACCATCTGTGCGTGTTATTGTGTTTTCTCGAATTTCGTACTTTTATCCGCAAGTGCACACATTAAACGGATTATTTTTCAAGCTCAATAAAGCAAGCAAATATAGATGACAGGTGTAAATAATTCTAGTTTTTTCATTCTGAAGTAATCACTGGTAAATACATGACGTCGGTGCAAGTGACGTACCCTGTTTACAGGTTTCACAATATGACCTTCTGATTGTTTGAATAAAGTTTAAAATGCTACTTTTTTGCGTTTTTAAAATCGATAAAGCAAGGTGATATAGAATAAGTGAGTAAATACGTGTAATCTTTTAATTTTGTCGCGGTAACTTCTAAATGAGGTGTTTTGGAAGTCACGTAGCCAACTTGTATTCACACGCTTCACAACATGCCATGCATTTTTGTAACCTTTTTTTAATCATTGTGTATATGTACGAGAGTAAGCCGATATATATACACACGAAATAAGCGATATTTATCCCGAAAAAAAGAGCAGAAGGTAGTGGAAAGTGCAGTTGGCACTTCAAGTTCTTTGTCTTCTCTGAAAAATCTCAAAAATAAAATAATTTATACAAATTTTTAGATTCAAATATAATTTTTTTCTGGATAGAAACCTGTATTAAAACTGTTATTCGTCTGCATAATGGACGCATAAAGAATTCTTCTAAACTGAAAACAGTTACTTCGTCCATTTATCACCCGTTTTGGATGCTTCCGTTGAATAGACTATTGATTATCAATGAAAACATCATCTAAATTTAATTCTGAATCAAAAGAATAGAATGAGTTTGCTGTGAAAAACTTCAATACACTCTTATAAATTGTTTGTATTTAAGTAATATTGAAGGCGTCCGCACAGAAAAATTTTTTTTGTGCGTTCTCGAAAATACATAACTATAAGAAATTACTATAATAAATGACTATATGTTCTTTGCCGTGAGAAAATTGCATATTAGCAAACCAGATGATTTTTAAGCTTATTTTTTACTTATAAATAATAGTCTACAACGGAAGCATCTGAAATAGTTGATACATGGACGAAGTAAATTGTTCCATTTTGAAAAAAAATTGTTATGCGTTCATTACGCAGACGATGTTTCGTTGTAAAATTACTAATTTTTGAAATTTGAAGAAAGCAAATTCATAACTTGAAAGCTTCGAAAGCCTGCAATCCTGAAACTCGAATCTATTCACTACATCTGTAAAACTTTATAACTCAATCCTTGTTATTCTGCGAATACTGGTAAAAATCTCGTTTTAACGATAAATTTTTACTCCTTCTTTGTGTCAAATCATTTAAGAATTTCTAATAGCCGAGTCGATGCATTTGTGTCAAAGGTGACAAACCTCCCTCCAACACTGTCACCTGGGTTTTTCCCGAAAACTACGTCACAAAAAGGGAGTATCTGAATTTTCCTACCATCGTTTCCAAGAGCCAATCATAGCTCTCGTGTACCCCTACTGTATTTTGCGTCCCCACTTTGATCTTCACCTTCTCGATTCTGCGACGAACTATAATTTTATTATTATCGATCTATCCTCTAAGGAGCGGATAAGTTCTCAATCCTTAGCCATCTGTAGCAAATTTTACCTACCGTGCGATAAATGTTGTTTTATTTTTTGTTACACCTTAGATTAATTTGGTAACAGTGAATAATATACATTTCAAGCTGCAAATAATATTTTTTGATATTGTGAAAATCATGATTTTGGATCATATACATGAAGTATGGGATAATCTCATTTACCATACTTTCACCATACTATCTGAGAGATCACTCTCATACGATGTTCCATATGTTTTCCTAGATCAGTCCCATACAAAATTTTTTTCCCCTGGGCTTGGTTAAAAATATATTTTTTTTTTGGTAATTCCACTTTTTATGTTGAAAATTCAACTATCCTTCTTGACTTGAAAATTCGAATATTTTGCTAAAAATGCAACTGTTTTCGGTTGAAGTTTTATTTTAAACTGTTTTGATTTTTAACTATTGGGTTGCAAATTTTTTCCAAATTCACATTTTCAGATAGAAAAGTCAACTTTTTGGTAAGAAAATCATCTTCCTTGGTTGAAAATAACTTTTTTGTTGAAAATTCAAATTTTCAAGGTTGAACATTGAACTCTCTTTTGAAAAATTGGTGTTATTGGCCTGGAAATGCAACTCTTTGGTTGTACATGCAACATTCGAACTGAAATTTTTTTCTGAAAATTAAACCATTTGGTTGAAAAACATCTTTTATGTTGAAAAAGTAATCGCTTTTGGTTAACAATTCATCTTTCTTGGTTGAGGATTCAACTTTTAAGCCTGAAAATGCAACTTCTTTGAAAAATTCGTCTCCTTTGCTTGAATCATCTTTTTTAATTTATCGTTTCGGGTAGAAAAGTCATCTTTTTGGTAAAAAAATTCATCTTTCTCGGTTGAAAATAACTTTCTTGTATCTAATTTGTTTATTGCTGCGCAGTTTTCGCATGATAATTATAGTTGTAAATACTAGTTTCCAGAACCCTTTTCATCTATTGAAAAATCTATTTCGCATCAAAATAACAAAAAATTCGCTATTATTTGTTATTTTGAGCTTCATCGTGAATGCGCGAACATACGATATATTTCTTGTTATCTGTAACATTTTGTAAGAGATCCGGGTACCAATCTACAATTTTTGGACCCACTCCGAATTTGAAACAAAAAAATATTATTTTGCTTAATTTCGAAAATCTACGGGGCCTACATGTTTGTGTACGCTACAAGTAGTTTATCCTGAAAATTTGAGTCCGGTAAAAATATAATTCAGCTGTCGCAAGCGTATTCAAGTTTTAAATAGCGAAGTGCGCCAAATTGATTTTACAAATGATACATTTATAAATTTGAATGATTTTTGCCTACTAGAATTTGTATTCTGGTTTTCCAGAGTTTTCCAGGTTTTCCTCAGTTTATTAAAAAATATCTTTTTTTTCAAATATTGTTCAATGGATATTTACGAAATTAGCAATTCTTAGAAATGTGTGATCGTTTGGATTATTACCTTTTTTTATTTTGAAAACCGGAATAATCCGAATAGATTGGTTCTAAATCAACTTCGAAAAATATGATCTTAAAGTCACTTGTGCATTCATTTCAAAATTAACTTCATAAAAGTTCAAATATGTAGTATGAATACACTTATATATCAAAATTCGAAATATTTCTGCTGATAATGGTGCATTTCATTCCAAGAAGTACATAAAACGTTTCATCGCTCTAAGTAATATGGAACTCTTTCATTTTTTCCTTTTTTTTCGTAAAATTGAAACATAGAAATTTTCTAGCATATATGTGACATCTAACACCAACGGTTTTTTAATTTTTGGAAAAAAAATTGTTATAAATTTATGAAGGCAAATGAAATTGAAACTTTTCAGGAGAGCGAAAAAACATTCCATAAAATCGTAAATTTTGTTGCCTTCTGACAGTCCAAAATTTAGTTTATAATTTTTTCTGACTCCTTGGGGTACCAGCTTTCCATAGTTTAAAACCGAAAAGGGACTCTTTTCGGCTCAATTAGAAAATTCCAATTATGGGTTCGTGAACGGAGTTTCACGGTCAGTTTTTTTCCAAATTTGGTTATCTTCCAAATGCGGAAGAATTGTGTCGTCTTTCGATGGAAAAAATTTATTTTATAGTTTTTTTTCTCCATTGAATATATTTCATGCTTTCGATAGTCGAAGACCAGAAAAGAGACTTTTGTTCGGCTCAATTAAAAAATGTAACTTCTTCACCAAATTTGGTTGCCTTCCGAAATTCGAAAATTTGTTTGTTTTTCGTTAGTCTAAGACTTCCTTTATAATTTCTTCTGATTTTTTGGAGTATTCTGAAATCCACAATGTTATGACGTTGCAAGAATAAAGAACATTTTTTTTAGATTTCCGAGACTTTTACGTAACCGCATTTTAAACTTACGAAATTTTTCATAAAACTACGAAATCGCAATGGGATTTTCTTAAGTTCACCTCAAATTATTAAAAAAGTGAATAACTTTCTGATACATGTAACGGCAGGAAACAACCTATACTTGAGACGTAAAACTTTTTTTTTTTACAAATTTCGGAATTTTAGGATACGATGTATCATAAAATTCCGCAATTGTAGCTGAAATTTGCGAAATTCGTAACTGAATTTCCCTAAATTTACTCTATTTTTCTGAAATTTATCATTATTTTTCGAAATATGTAATAGCATGAAAATTACGAACATGTTTCGTAAAATTAAGATAGAAATTTCTAACGCATGGAATTAAACTTCATTTTTGTAATACCTTCGTAAAAAAATAATTTCTGGTCATTAATGTTTTTGGAAATTATTTTTTATTTTTCAATAACTAGTTGATGAAATAACAATGTGGACAATACACTGAAGCTTATAAGCTGAATTCCATAATAGTCATAATATTATGTTTTTCCATGATTTCTCGTGAGATAAATTTATCCCTTGAAGATTTAATTTTATTCATTAGGTTAACAATAATAGGTTTTTGTTTGTTTCAAAATACATATAAACAGTTTTATTTTAACACTCTTATGTATGATTATAAGAGGGTTGAAAAAAACAGTTTATTTACAATTAAAACAAAAAGAAAACAACTTACTCATATCTTACATTATTAGACAACACATTCGATAGAAAAATGTTATATTACACAATATGTTATTGGAAATCATTCACAGTCGAAATTTAAATGAGTCAAAGTTTTACTGATTGAATTATTCAAGAATGCCTTGACTGAAAAATCAGTCGTTTCTTTTGGCGAAATAGTTGTTCTAACAGATGAATCAGTCAATATTGCTGACTGAATCAAACCGTCATTTCAAATGGCTGGTTTTCAGTTAATAGAAGTGACTGATTTGTATGCAATAATAAAATAGTGAAATTATTTGTAAATTAAAATTCTTCATTAAATTCAAGGGATCACAATCCGTCCTCTTCTCTACCTCATCCCCTTTCTTTTTCCCCCTTTTCCTCTTAAATTTCAAAAATTCCCTAAAATACCTAAAATGGAAAATTTTGACCCATTTTCTTTTTTTTTACAAAATTCTGATTCATTTCTCAATAATCATAAACAGAAATTTAAGACATTAGAACCGGTTTCAAGTCTTGGCGAGGGGTTGACTTTTGAGTGTATACCAGGTTCCAAGATTTCAGACGAAGGAAAGAATTTCACAAAGATTTCAAATTTTTTTTTGAGATTTCACAAATATTCCAAAGGTTTGAAAAGGTTCGAATTATTTCAAAAGATTTCAAAGATTTCAAGAGAATTCACAAATATTTCAAAGATCTCAAGATATTAAAAAATATTTCAAATATTCTGCAGAGATTTAAGGATATCGCAAAGATTTAAAGATTTCACAAACACATTTCAAAGATTTTGCCAAAAATTAAAGATCCAGAAAGATTCGAAAGATTTGAAAAAAAGTAACAAAGATTTCAAAGATTTCAAATATCTCAAAACATTACGAAAGATTTCAAAGATTTCAAGAGAATTCACAAATATTTCAAAGATCTTAAAATATTGCAAAATATTTTTAATATTTCGCAATGATTCAAAGATTTCACGAGGACATTTCAAAGATTTCACAAAAATTTCAAACATTTCAACTCATTCCAAAAGATTTCACAGAGATTTCAATTGTAAACGGGATCCCCTTTTCTTCGAAAAAATTTCCTTTTTTACCTAAAATTAAAATACTGAACCGCTGTGATCCCTAAAAATATTTGCGAAAGACTTATAAGCAGAAATAGGAATAAATAATTCAAAAAACTTCTAAAAACGAGCTTCACTAAAATGTACTAAAACAAAAGAAAATAATTCGCTCTGAAGAAGAGGCTTGCAATAATAATAATAATGAACGCTTTTATATTTAGTCACATTATTATTAAAGGCGGGCACATTCTCATTGCGCGCCAAGATTGAGTACGTTTAGAGCGCGCGGGTACTCTCTCGTGCTCGTTTTCGTACATTTGTTTTGTTTATTTTTAATATGCTTCAATAAAAGTTTGTATTTAAAATATTTTTCAATTATTTATTTGAGTACCCAGTTTTCTTATCGAACCCAAGTAGGAATTCCTTGTACTTCGCGCCAAGAATGTAGTGTGCCATACCATCTTTCATAATGATTTAGATATCGTGGAGCTGGATGTGGAGTGCATACATCGACAGAGTTTACAGGATCACCACTCGTTGCCATACTATCCTTAATTATATATGAATGATAAAATCTGTTGCCATCTCTTATAAAAACTTGGGATGGTTCATTATTATTCCATTCGGCAGTGATAGGCCCGAGCTCTGCAGTGAAATAACGATGTGGACGTCCATGATGCAAGTGTACGTAAAGGCGCTCTGGTACTAAATCTGCTCCTGTTGCGTCAAGCAGCCATGGAGGCAGATAACCAAGAGTAGTGGCAGTTAGATGTCCGGCTTCAATATTGCTGGCATTCTGAATTTGTACATAAACGTTGCTTCCTTCTCGAAGCCAAATCCGTTCGAGTGGTAGACCGCCTCTATTTCCACTTCCATTTTGCATTGCATCTAGTTTCGTGAGAAAAAATACAGAATTATTAATTCTGTTTACAGTGGAAAAGTATCTGTTAGCAATTGCCGTAAACTGGGGCTAAGCGGTGCATGTGGGGAAAAGCGGCACACCCTTGACTCTGCATTTATGAATGCGATATTTGCTTTTTCTAGGTAAATATTACAGATTCCTGCAACTAACAATTGTGAAATTCCAGTTGCAATACCTGGAGGAAAAAATATCGCGTTTTAAATACAAAATTGAGGGTGTGCGTTCGCTGAACAAATTGTGATATTGTGGATAAAGTTCCTTCACTTACTTAATTGTTATTAATAATTTGATGAACAGAATTGATTTTTATTGTATTTTGTAGCCTGGAAACATTTTTTATCTCGATTTTCTCGTGAAATCATGTGAGATTAATGTCTTCTTACCGCTAGACACTAAAAGATTACATTTTCGATTGTTATAAGCCATTGTAAACAAATTTATTAAATAAGCGCGGATCTAGGAAAATCGTTTTTCCAGTGCAATCGTTCATTTTACACTCAAGAATAATATTTCAACGGCATATATGAACACTAAACAACATTTGTAATTGTGATACACAATTATGATAAGCAAATTTATTAATAAGCGCCTTCAGAAACAGGCAATACGTTTTTCATCAGCAGAATCGTTAATTTAATCCTCAAAAATAATATTTGAAGGGGATATATTGGCACTCAAAAACATTTTTTATTGTCATAAAGAATTATCATACACAGATTTATTAAATAAGCACTTTTGAATACAGAAGATTCGTTTATTATTATTCATTTTATTATTATTTTTATTATTATATTGTATTATTATTCATTATTATTTTTATTCTTTTTTTTATTCTTTTGTAATTCATTTATTATTCTATTAATTGAACTGGATGTATTGCCACTTAATAACATGCTTCATTAAAGAATTCATCAGAATTGTTTGTAACAATGGAAAATGTTGTCGAGTGTTAATAATTTCCGTTTAAATATTATTCCTGAGGATAAAATTAACTATTCTGATAAAAAAGACGCATTTTCTGTATCTGAAAGCACCTGTTAAATGCATTTCTTTATCAGACTTGTTACCACCAATAAAAATATTGTTGAGTGTCAATATATCCCAATGAAATATTATTATTCAGGGCAAATTAAAGGATTGTGCTAAGAAAATGCATTTTCTTTACCTAAGAGCGCCTATTTAAAGAATTCATCAGAATTGTTTATAATAATGAAAAATGTTGTCGAGTATTAATAATTTACGTTTAAATATTATTCCCGAGGGTAAAATGAACTATTTCGCTAAAAAGACACATTTTCCATATCTGAAAGCACCTGTTTAATGCATTTCTTTATCAGACTTGTTTACACCAATTAAAAATATTGTTGAGTGTCAATATATCCCAATGAAATATTATTATTAAGGGTGAATTAAACGATTCTGCTGAGAAAACGCATTTTCTGTAGCCAATGGCGCCTATTTAAAGAACTTATTTATTAGAATTGTTTATAATAATGAAAAATGTTGTCGAGTGTTAATAATTTCCGTTTAAATATTATTCCTGAGGGCGAAATAAACTATTCTGCTAAAAAGACGCATTTTCTATACCTAAAAGCGCCTGTTTGATGAATTTGTTTATCAGAATTGTTTACAATAATTCAAAATGTTATTGAGTGTCAATACATCCCAAGAAAATATTAATATTGAGGGAAAGTTAAACGATTCCGCTCAAAAAACACATTCTTTGTACCTAAAAGTGCCTATTTAATGAACTTGCTCATCAGAATTGTTTATAGCAATGAAAAATGTTGTGAAGTGTTAGTAATTCAATTGAAGTATTGTTCTTGAGGGTAAAATAAAAGATTGTGCCGGATAAACGAATTTTCTATATCTAAAAGCTCTTAGTTAAATAATTTGTTTATGATAATTCTTTATAATAATAAAAAATGTAATCTTCCAGTATTAAGTTGTAATACGACATTGATTTTACATGATTCCGCAGGAAGATCGAGATAAAAAATGCTTTCAGGCTTCAAAATACAACAAAAATCATTTTTGTTCATAAATTTTTTTATAACAACTAAAGAAGTGAAGGAGCTTCATTCATAATATAACAATTTGTTCAGCTAATGTAAATTGACTAATTTCTAACCTTTTTGAGAAAATACTCGTATCAATCAATGACACAAAGCAGGTAGCACAAATATAAAAAATTATTGTTTTCTGGCATTTTGTAACTTTAATAATATAAAAAAAAGTCTGCGCGAAGTTCAAGCGCGCCTACTGCGCGCATAATGTGTTTCGCGCTTCGCGCTCGGTCCTGGATAATCAATTTATTTATTTTCATGCTTAAACACGAAGTGAACATGTAGAAAAAAATTACTCAAAACTCCTTCGGGTTTGAGGAATACATTCTCATCGTGATACTCGCGCTACGCACTCGACATTGCTTGATCTGAGTTTAAATTTTTAAAAAAGGCATTTCACATTATATTTTTATACTCAGCTGGAAAATTGTAAAACAAGGCAAAAAAGAATTGAATAAAATGCACCAAAATCGAATACTTTTCTGCATAAATTTGCAGTATGTGAAAAACCATGAGAAAATTTTAATTTAATACAAAATTGCTGAAAATATATATTTTGCAATGGTAATAGAAAACTTTGCAGGTTTGAATAATTGATGTATGTTTCAATATTTATAACTGTAGCTGTTCTATAAATTACCCCTGATGAGGTCTAAATTGGCTTCGGAACATGTTGGTCCCTATTAGTATAAAAAGGACGGAAAAAAGAAAGAGTGTATGGCTGGCTTTGGTTGACTCTTTCGTTTTCTCTCTCTCTTTTCTTTTTTGTTCGTACATTTATTGTACACTTGTCTCTAATGGGCCGGAAAAGCGGGTAGTCTCGAAGTCTAATTTTGATTTGTAAACTTTCTGGGTGTTCGTTTATCAGTACACAAAAAAATTTTCAAAATAAAGTAGATTTAATTTAGACCTTTAGGAAATTGTAAATAGTTTTTTACTAGAAATTAGTAGAAATGCTTTCAAAAAAAAAAAAAATTGATGAAATAGTCCAAGTGGTACACTGAAGATATTGGAAATTTTGCTCTAATTGTTACAAAAGCATGAAGTTTGACGTAAAGGTTCCTTTTGGCATTATAATACTTTTCAAACCAGATGCCGGTGATTTTTCTGAAAATTAAAGATTCTCACTTTTTTCAAAAAATTCGCGAGACACAAAAAAAGTTCAGCCAGCAAAGGTTTTCCTCTTCGAAAGATCTAAAAAAAGTTTTTTCACCACTTTTTAATATTTCGCACTTATTTTTGTTTGTTATTCAAAAAGAAAACAGTTTTCGAAAATTTCACAAAACTAAAGTAATAACAGATCAAAATGTCTACAGGTATGTCTAACGATATAATCACTGAAAAATTGTGGAAAATGATACTTCACACGTATTTAAGGAGACAGAAAATAAAAATAGTAATTTTTTGAAAAAGTGCATACATAGGCATATATTTCGGAAAGAGTAGAAAATCTTGAAAAGTGATAAAGAAACTTTTTGAAGTTCTTTTGAAGAGAAACAACTTTTCAGGTCAATTTTTTTTATCTCGCGTATTTTTTAAAGAAATTGTTCATTTCACATTTTCAGGAAAATGGCCGCCATTTTGTTAATTTTTAAGATTTGTCCCATTTTCCTACTTGGACTAAATGTGTTGGTAGTTCGTTCAAATAATAAAGTTCAGATTTCATTTTATTTTTGTCAGTTTAGATTTTTGTAAATGTTTTTCGATTGTGTTTAAAAAAAATTTAATTTAAAAAAAAGAGAAAAAAAGAAGGGTATTTGCAGGTTGCCTCCTTTTTCTTACCTCTTTTTCCATTTTGGTTTTTTTAATTTGAATGAAGACACTTGAGAGTTCTTTTAATTTTCAAGAGTTTCGTAGTTAAATTTGAACGTTACACGTTGAAGGAGAATTTGAATTATGATTTATTCTGAATTTGTTCTTTTAAATTTTAGTTGAAAATATAGCACAATCGTTTTCTTATATTAAACATTGTTAGTTTTCACGTTTCCTATTTCCTTAACCTTCTTTAAATGATACATACAACGCTAAATAAATTCATAATTTTGCACACGTTAAAGGAATTATTTGTAAAGTCAACAAAGTAAGGTAAAATAGATGAAGTGTATAAATAATTCTAATTTGTCCATTTTCAAGTAATCAATTGTAAATACATGATGTTGGTCCAGGTAACGTAGCCTGTTTACAAGTCTTACAATATCGCCTTCTTTTTATTTCAATGAAGTTAAACATGGTATACAATTGCGTGTTTTCAAATAATAAAGCAAGGTGATATGGACTAAGTTTGTAAATACCCAGGCGGAAAGATTACATATAGTGGCAAAACTTATGACGTACTTACAGGTTTCATAGCATGCCCTTCTTATTTTTTCAATAGATTCGAAAAATTTACACAATAGCCATCTTTTATCAAACTTTTCTCTTTATCACGTATTGCGTTTATATAACCTCAAAATGTGAAGAAACGTTAATTTTCTCACTTCCGTGAAAATATTTCCTATATTTGACAAGTTCTAGAATTTAAATCGGTAAATCAGTGCATACAAAATTTATTTTGTACACACTCTGTACAGAATTGATAACGAAAGAGCGATATTTGTCCCGAAAAAGACAACACAAGATAGTGAAAAATGCATTTGGAACTCGAAGTTTATGATTTCCCTAGAAAATTGTGATAATAAAACTTTGTCTACTCATGTAGAAATCGAATTGGAAATTCAGTCGGGGTCCGGATAAAAACGTCACGGTAAACTGGTCGGATTCCGGCTTCAATTCGGGCCGGAACCCGATCGGGTAATCCGGCAACAGACCGGTTAAAAAGTTTTGCTCCAGGTGAGAAATCGGTAACTTGATTTGTCTTTTGTCTTTTAAGGTTCCTAGTGAAGAATACAGTGAACTTTAAAAGTCAAGTCAAGCTAACGAACTCTCGCTTGGAGATTGAAGAAAAGTTTAAATTAAATTAAATGAATCGCCTTTTTCTCAGAACCAGAAAGTCCTAGCTCAAGTTACAGGCACTTGAATTAACTCATCCAAAATTCCATGAAAAGAATATTGAATTATGTAGAACGAAACTGTTCAAATTAACAGTAAAAGCAATGATCAGAACAAAAACAATGTACATAATTACAATAGACTCAATACTGTTGTCTTACTTCACTTTGGGAAAATCTCAAGTATCTTGAGATCAATATTAGGGAAATTGGGCTTACATACGATATATAGAGTTCTATTCAAAATTAATTTGATTACATATTTTTCATAGAAGTTCAAGATATTATTCGGCCCTCACAAAACAAAGACTCACACATGGTCATGACCTTAATTGGGATGATGTTGAAATTTTGTATCATGAGAGAAATAAAAAAATAAGAGAGTTCATGGAAATGCTATTTATAAAGAATGAAGGTAACAAAGCTATTAATTTAAAAAGAGATCTTTCGAGATGCAACAAAATTTGGGAGGGAGTCATCAACTGGATACATTGAATGTAGTTTTGGTCAGAATTTTGTCTATGTGCAAATCAATGTCCCATTGAAAAATGAAATAATTGACTTTAGTTTTCATTCAGGATGTTTGCTTAAATGAAAATCATTTTCGCTCAAGGAATGAAATATGTAGCAGCAATATGAAGTGTGGAAAGCTGTGTAATTTAGTGGAAAAATATCCATAGAAAACTTCATTTTTACCATTTCTATTAATTACTCGTACTTATCTCCAAATTTTGAATATTTAGTTTTCAATTATAATTAAATATACTTTAGACAAGTTTCGAAATATTTTGATACTCAAGTTCTTAATTACTTAGAAAAAACTTTTGAAATATTTTACAATATTCCTGAAATTAAGTTACATTTTTGTTATATTTGAAATGGGTACTATTTTTTATTAACTTGGCGCACCTTGATGCAGGAATGAAATTGCCACAAAAGTTTTGAAAAATTCGAAGATCAGGAATTCTAGACTTGACATTAGAGATTTCCAAATTATAGCTTTGAAATTCTCCACAACATATAACATTTCTCATGTGTCCCATTTTAAAATCACCCTTAAATGCTTGCAATAAAATTTTACAATTTTTTTTTTAATTTCAAAAGCTTCAATATTATTTTCGTAACTTCCGGTGCTTCAAATTTGTGATTCATCAATTTTTTATAGTTCGATTTTGAACAATGAATTTTAATATTCTTGAAATTTTTGTATTTTAGCTAGGAATAATAATCAAATTTGTAATGCTTTGCATAAAATTCGAGAAGAGCTTAGACGAACTCAGCAGTTCCAATTAGAAATTTTTGAATATTTTATATCTTTTCTCTAAAACTGTTCTTTTTTAAAAGCTCATAAAATTAGAATTAATAATTTCTCTTTTTTCGGGCTTTATAATTTTTGTGTCCATTCCAAAACAATTTTTTATATTTTTTAACGAAGTGTCTCGTCGTCCCGAAATTCGGGATAAGTAGTCAAATATTTTTCATGAGTGTGGCTAGTCGTCCCGAAATTCGGGGGACGACTAGTCCATCCCCTTTTCCAGCTCCCCAAATTTTTCGGGACGACTAGACGCAGCCTTTTTTTAAATATAAAATTTCAATGTAAATTTAAATATAATTGTTGTTTTCTGCAGGCCTCTATGTGAGTAGAATCGTGGCGTGTTCACAAATTCAATTTTTCAACTATGCTTCAACTAAATTATGCGCGATTTCTATAATTTCAATTTTATGAGCTCAAGATTTGAAATTGCTTTAATTGCATTAGGCGTTTCCAAATTGAAATTGTTTCTCTTTGAAAGCTGAAATTTGAATATTGTATTATTTTCAGGCTCTAAAATTTGTTGTTGGTCACTTCTTATCATTTCAAATTCAAAATTGTTTATTTTTCTCATTTTTGAAAATCTTATTTTCAAATTGTGTGCGTTTTCCAATGTTTTACTTTTATGCGCTCAAACTTTGAAATTTTTAAGCATCAATTGCTTCGAAACTGAAATGGTTTCTTTTTAAAAGCTAAAATTTAAAATTGTATCATTTTTAGGCTTTAAGATTTGTTGTTAGTCACTTATCATTTCAAATTTAAGATCGTTCATTTTTCCCATTTTCAAAAATCTCTTTTTTAAATTGTGTATGATTTCCAATGTTTCTATTTTATGCGCCCAAACTTTAAAATTTTTTAGCATCAGTTGCTTCGAAGCTGGAATGGTTACTCTTCGAAAGCTAAAATTTGAAATTGTATCATTTCAAATTTAAAATTGTTCATTTTTCCCATTCTCAAAAATCTTATTTTTAAATTGTGTATGATTTACATTGTTTTGATTTACTTAGCTCTGAAAGATAATTTTTCAAATGTTTCAATTTTTTCGGCATCGCATTTTTTACTGTTTTAGTGAATAGTGCTTTTTACTATAATAACCCGTAAATTTGGTTATGTATTTTTCTAGATTTTTCGATAAGTTAAACTTGAACTAAAGTAACCTAAACATTTTGTAGAAGGATTAGGATCAGAATAAACCTGATAAACGTAAAAGAGGTTGAATAATTTTTGTGCAAGCAATGATTTCAAAAATTCTGAAAAAGCTTGATTTTTATGGGTATTTTTCTACAAAATGATGGAAAAGAAGTCAAAATACCAATCTGATTATACCGATATTGAACTCTTTATAACGTTATTACAATCCTCCCCCCATGTGACAGATAATGGAATTTTCCGGAACTGCCTTGCTTCATTAATTATAAAAACGTGATTGTGCAACATTTTTAACTTTATTGAAACAATAAAAAAGCCATATTGTGAAACTTGCAAATAGGCTGCGTCAGCTGCAGCAACATAATGTATTCACAATTGATTACTTGGAAATGGAGAGATCAGAATCATTTACACATTTCATCTATTTTACCTTGCTTTCTTGACGTTAAAAAAATAATGTTTTTGATGTGTGCGCTTACAAATAAAACCTCGAAATTCGAGAAAACACAATAGCAAGCACAGATACTTCAATATTAACTTAATTATTCGAATTATTCTCTAATTCCTTTCAAAGTTAACAATGTGCCATGATTTGTTTGAGAATATGAAAAGTCGATTTTCACAAAAAACTCACACTTATATTTTTTTCCAATTTTTCGTTGAATTTGGCGTTCTATGAGGAAGATATCTCATGAGTTTTATGCGGGCTCAACCATTCTTGTGACTAAGAATATATTTTTTTCAAAAAATCGAATTTTCGTATTTTAAAAGACTCGGATTTGCTCTCGATCACGGAAAACCATTGCTGGAAAAACCTTTGACTTTGAAGCAAAATTTTCTAAACTTGCAAATGGTTCTTCATCGAGAGTTCTAGATTAAGGCGCTGTCTGGATATTTGCCCGTAGATTTTTTTAAAGCATCCTAATTCAAAAACTCAATCTCTCAATCACGTCAAATTTTGGAAATAATTAAGTTTAAAAATATAATATACCAATTCCTGGCACATTTGACCTCATTCAACTTAGAATATGACGTGATAGAAAGATTTCGCTTTTGGATCGGTTGCAGCGATCAAAAATCTGTGGGAAATAATATGTTTCATCTATGTTGCAGTTGAAATGTCAACCTATGGAAGTAGTTTATATTTTCCACATTTTCAGTTCATATGCAATATCTTTTATCAATATAAGGTACTATTTAGTATTACGGAATTTTCTGTCGGGGGTTAATTGCATAGAAATTTACGTATCAATGATTTTTCATCTCTATGACTTTTTTCAATGTGCAAAATAAGAATCAAATTACGTTTAGTATTAATAATAATTTTTATTTGTAATATTAATAAGACTAGCAGTTGACTGCTTAATCTTACGGAAAATTCTATAATAATAGACACTGTTTCAATGTTAATAATATATATAATATATAAACTTACTGGTTTGATCAATGAAAACCATGCAGGTAAGGAGTAGAATGACTATCTTCATTTTTTAAGCTAGAAACAGCGATACGGAACTGGACACTAATTTTTCAAGAATTTGAAGAACGGTAACTGGAAAAGTTGTGAAATACATTTACTTATATACCCACCAGTATTTGATTACGCAGCTTTATCTGTTATTTCAAATAGAGTGCGAAGACGAAGTTTTTTTAAAATAAATAATAGAATTGTTCATACCTGCGAGATTTATCAAACGTAGGACCTTTAGATGAATTCAAGTTTAGAATTGATTGTGAGCGCGAAGTTCTCAACGTTTACAAAAAACGCAAATAATACTGTAAGCCTTCTCATTGTATCAATAAAGTTAGAAGTGTTATACAGTTGCGTTCTTTTATCAATTTTTTCCATTTGCGACGTTTCTTGTATACAGCCTTAAATAAATTAATATATTTTCATATTAGCTTTTAACTATCTAGTTAGTAATGCTCTACTAATCTTTAGCTGCTCAATTTCCTGTAATTGAATTAGTAGAATTTAGCTAATTTAGATCTAGAGAGCAAGTTACAATATCCCATGTTAATTTCAAAGGCAGGGAGGCACGTGCTAACATTAACCGATTTGGGGAAAAAATATGGGGTTTTTGTTACGGGGAACCTCACAAATTGGCTAAGCAAGATAATATGTAAAATTTCAAACCGCAAAATATTAAATAGAATTTGTAGAAAATTATTAATATTTAGAGGGCTGCCACACAGACACTCAAGTCACTTTTGGTCACATTTTCTTCAAGTCACTTTTTGGTCACTTTTTTGAAAGGAAAATGTCACTTTAGTGACATTCCTCTCTCTCATTTTAGATTTTATGTAAGAGAAAAAGGAAAATTTGATTGATTTATGTATGGAATCTATATATTAATCTATGTTACGAGAATGCTCTCGATCAAAATTTAAATTATTTTAATTTATGATTGAAGTTGGCTAAATATATAAAGATTCGATTTTCAGGGGAATAAAATAAGGACCTAATTTACATATACTGTAAATTCTGAATTTTTTCATTTTTCTCCTTACGAGTTATTTATCCGCGAAAATGAACAAAACCTCCAGTGCCGAATTTTATAACTGAATTTTCGAATTTCAGCTAAAGAAGTCGAATAAAGGACTACAACTGTGAAAAACCTGACCAAAACTGAAGCTTACGAGATAAGTTTCAATTTAAAAAAAAACTAAACATAACGTTTTCAATAAGGCTATGGTAATGCTGAAAAATGATTATGTTTTAGTTGCTGTTAAAACACAATTTCCATTAATTACTTCCCAACATAGTTACTTTTGCAATTTAATGATTGTGGAATACATCTTATTTGGCTAAATTCAATTTTGCATTGTAGAATTTGAGTTTCTCTATTCTATAATGCACATAAGTGTGACATTTTTCTGTGGCTTTGCATTTTGTAAATTCAATATCTAAATAAAAATGAACTGATTTATTAAATTTTTGTGATAAATAAGTTTAAAAAACATGGAGTGTTAATTAGTAAGTATGAAAATTTTTAAAAATTAGGCCGCAACCGACTTCCGCGAGACCAAATGGAATGAACCTTATTTAGTTTGTGATAAAATTAATTATACCATTTGTCAGAACATTACTTGCAAAATTATTTATAGCAACTATAACCTTAATATTCAACCCCAAAATCAGCATTAGAATTTCACCCAATTTTTGGTGTGAATAGTAGTCATTTTAAGTCACTTTTTGTGTTCACAATTAGTCAATTTTAATCACTTTTTAGCTTAAATTAGTCACTTTTTGCACTTTTTGAAGCACATTAGTCTGTGGCAGCCCTGCATATTTAGATGAAAATTTAACGAATAACATAAGTTTGCTTTCGGTTTCATTATCAATCTATTCAGGAGTTATAAAATAAAAAATCTGCCTGCCGCGCGGGCACATTCTCGTTGCGCGCTATGCGCGCGGCTCACAAGTTTGAGCACGTCTAGGGCGCGCGTCTTATCGGATCTTGCGCTACGCGCCTGGCTTATGTATTTCCCCCTTGTTTGTGCAGAAAAAAAATGGTTGATAACAGATTTGTAGACCTTTTTTAGAGAATAAATTTGTCATTAAACATTTCGTTGTATCTTGTGTCGTTTTTTACAAAAATTCTAGTTTTTCATTTTTAATGTTATTCTTCACGATTAAAACAAAAACTTTGCGTTCCATTAAAAAATAGTACGGAGAAAATTTGTAGATCTTTTCGAGATGAATAATTTCATTTGTTAATATTTTCTTCGTACCTCGTACAGCCTTGCTGGAAAGTGGAAACATTTATTACATTCTCATCAGAGAAGGAATTAGATTTGTGTAAAATTTGACCACCCTCCTCCCATTTTGTGAAATGTCCACGTTTTGAGGCCCTCTTGAACCCGAAAAACAGGTTTTTATGAATGTATCTGTCTGTCTGTATGTATGGCTGTGTGTATGCCTCTATGTATGTATGTATGTATGTATATTTGCTGACCTTTTTTCATACGTAGTGGAAAAAAAATTTCAGAATTTTTCTGCTCCTCCATATAATAATCTCCTTCAAATTTCAGCCAAATCGGTTAATATTAACCCGTGCCTCAAACACCATAAAGTTTAACACATGTTTCTTATGGGGAA
>JAUMHM010119835.1:0-20129 GCA_032362435.1 Melikaiella ostensackeni | reverse complement strand
AAATAAAAGAGTTACATTAGAATAGAGCCTATAACTGGCACGATAGAAGGTAGATAGAATAGTTTCATTGACATTGTACATTGTATAGGAAATAGGAAATCGTAACTGTGCACAGAATAAGGATAGTTGCTTTTTCTTAGAAATATATCATAGCTCAGGGTTAACCATACCACTGACTCTGTAAAAAGATAGGTTAGCTCAGGATTCTTGAATAAATCAAACTTTCTGGGGAAAAATAAGCTTTATTCTTTCTCCCGTGTGTTCCCTTTTTATTAATAAAATTCTTATGATTATTTATAAGATAATCACAAGTTAACCGTGATAGTAAGTAGAGTATTCAATTTATATGTATCACTAAACTCGCGTGTTACAATACATACATGCATACATGCATACATACATGCATCAGTTAAAAACTAATTTTACTCCGTCAAATAAAATTTTTTTCTTTGCTCACATTATTCAAAGAAGATTATGGAAGTATAAGACTGGCGGAAAATGGAAAACTTTAATGATAGAACACGATTGTGTAAGATTTCCCACTTTCTTGATACGATAAATAGTCAATATGATGTATTCACAATTTATTGCGACAGAAGGGAAAAGTTATCATTATTTACTTACGCGTTATACCTTACTCTATTTACGATAAAAATAATTCTTTCAATTTTTGCACACAAAGAAACGACAAAAATTCGTTACGATTACCCTTTAGAAGAATACCAATTGACAAGAAAAGTTCACTTATTGATTAGTAATTGAAATCACTAACGAATTATGCATTAATCAGTAGTTTCACTGATTGACTTTAGCAAAACAAACTTGTGATTGTTTTTACTATTCCATTAGTGGAAACTCAATTACTAATTCAATTAGTAAAATTTCCACTAAATTAGATTTAGAGAGTGAGGAAGGTCTACAAACTGGTCACTAAATATCTTGGCTCTCCGTTAGTATAAAAAGGCATAAAATAATAAAGAAAACTGAGTTTTGTTAAAATTATTCGGAAAATTTCAAACAGAGATATTAAAGCTTGGACTTAAGTTTAAGGTTATATAAGCTTAAGTCTATTGGTTTCTGTTCTGAAGAGAAAGGTCTCTTAGTCATCTCTATCAATTTTGTTTTCCGTTTTCTGCGTTGCAGCAAATGAATAAATTGAGATCCTTTTCAATTTCCCTATTTTTCCTAATAACAAATGGCATACTTCGTCAACATTCATATCAATACTTTGTTAATAAATGAAAGATTATATATTGAATTCGTAACTGATCATTTTGCATTCCTTTTTCGGATCCTTATTCCTCCTGATAATAAATTATGCCTACCTTCTTGTTATCAGGAAAGGCTTTAGAAATATATATATATATATACGTTTTCATAATTTTAAAAGCTTGTTTTTGAATATTTTTAAGCCAAAATGAAATATTGAAATTACGTTTTGTGTGTCATTATAAACCAGATATAATTTTATTAGATCCTACATCGTAAAACTACTTTAAGTATTTCTGCGACATCAGAGCGGAAGGAGCAGGCGAAACAAATGAGATAATTTTGATGGAAAGATAAGATAGCCATTAGTATATATATACGATGAAACATTTTGCGAAAAATTCATTACGTACACACTTATCGATATTCTTCATAGGTCTACTTCAGCTCAAGAAAATGAATACCATGATTGGTATTCTCTGTTTCGTCTTAGTGGCTTTCACTGAACCTATTGGTAAATATTACAGGTATATCTATAATTTTGAGAGCAGTCTTAGCTGCAGTATATGCACTTCCTACTCGAAATTAACCAAATAAAAATAAATTTCTTCTCTCAATGTATAGAAAGTTACGCCTATCTTCGGTGAAAGCAAATCTAATTCACATTTGTTCGAATTGTAGTTTGTCATCAATTATATTTGTCATAAAAAAAAATTCATCCAAATTTATTTTTTATTAAGTTATCATTTGCTGAAATGTTTATTTTTCCGAATAGCTGCTGATCCTGATATTTATTTAACCGAATCGTTGTTTATCATGATTACCAATTCACCGAATCGTCACGTCACAGAAATTTTATTTGCAATAAGTTGCATCCGTTTTAAAAATTAGTATTCTGTGCTTTATCCGGATGAGAAAAATTTGATTTCTTATAGATGAAAACCGAGAAACGGGTACAAGGTTGACCAAAAATATCAGTTCATGGCAATATGTGATAAAAAAAGTGAAGTGGGCTTTAACAGCACGAGATGGAAAATCGGTTACATGTTTTTTTAAAAAGGCTTAGACAAAGTTAGATAATAATTACACTGAAAAAACTTGGGTTACAATTTTGCTTCAGCTCAACTTCTTAGAAACTTATTTCAAACATCAGCTACGTTCGCTGTCATGACCAATGTCAAAACTGAAAAACAACTGCATTGCTTCCACTATTTTTGGGTTCGCTATTTTCAATTTAGCAACTTTGAATTTGAATTCGGATTACTCGACCCAAAAAACCCCCTTAGTCACCATCTTGTCAAAAAAGTCAGAGTACCGACTATTTTGTAAATTTCTTTAATTTTGGGTCAGCCATTTTTAATTTGGCAATTTTGATTTAATTATTTTAATTTGATTGATCTTTATTTGATGAACACTCTACTTCGTCATTCTGTTTAATTAATAAATATATTTGTTTCCTCATAAAGGAAGCATTAATAAATGCTTCCTTCCTTAAATATAAGGGGGTGCTGACCGTGAAAATAAAAAAATACATACAAATAATACTCTGAACTATGTCTAAAAAATTGACAAATTACAAATTTGAAGCATTTCACGTAACAAAAATAATATCAAAGCGTCTGGAATTAAGAAAAATGAAAAATTTTAATGTAAGAATTCAGGGGTGATTTTAGAACAGGAACTTCGAATTATTAAAAACTCTTGTTGCAATTGCAGTCTTGCATCAAGTCGGACCATGTTAATAGAAAATAATACACATTTCAAGTATAACAAAAACGTAACTTAATTTCAGGAATATTCCAGCAGATAACAAAGACTTTTCAAATGATCAAGAACTCAAGTATCAAAATATTTCAAGACCTATCTAGAATATATTTAATTTTGATTTAAAACCAAATATAAAATGACTGGAGATATGTACCAGTAATTTGAAAAAATGGTGAAAATGAAATTTTTCATAGATATTTTTCTACTAGATGACACAGTTTTTGATACTTTTTAATTTTCAAGTAGTACATAGTTCCTCTGTTACATTTTCCATGTTCTTTTAATTTCCTTTCTTTTTATTTGAACAACTTCTAATTATTTGGAAATTTGGGTGCCTCGGGTAGTAAGTCAGTTTATGGTATTTAATAAGACATGGCCGGAAATATTTGAAAGAATTACGTAATATTGGCGGGGGGGGGGCGATTTCGGGACGACTTGTTACTCAAGTACGCATAAAATCCATCATTAATATTCTACTGCGTTCAATTTATTTATTTTTTTTCCTTTAAGTATGTAGAAACTTTTAAACATTTTATGGTTAAGACCTGAGTTATCAAATGAGGCTAAATTGGAAATTATGGCAAATACATGTATGTTATTTATGAAATTGATATGAAGTGAAATTTGGAGAATACCTATTTACGTGCACCTTTTTTTGTAAAGTGAAAACTATGATTTGTTAAATTAATTAAATAATTAGTACAATTTTTATATTCTTGCTTCTACTTTCATTTTGCAGAATCAACTCCCATTTGCCTTAACATTCATCATTTCCAAAATAAGGACCTTTTTCCTAAGGATTTACCAAGCCGCGGTTTTTTTGTGGCAATAAAAGGTGATTACATCATTGGAGCAGTCTTAAAAGAAGATGAATTCAATTATTTTTTGGCTCCTTTTCTTGCCGAAGTAGAGGGTAGAAGAGGACTTCATAGAGTTAAGGTAGACAAAAATACCCATCAACATGTACCAATACCAGAAGAAGATCATTTTTTCGATGATCAGTTCTTCAAACCATACTCGATATATAATAGTAACATTTTTCTTGCCGAACCAGAATATAGACGAGGTGGCATTCTTGACTTTCTTGTCGATTTCGTAGGTTGATTTTGAACCAATCTATTCAGACTATTCCAGTTTTCAAGATAGAAAAAGGTAATAATCCAAACTCACAAACACTTTTGTGAAAATTACTAACTTTCTCAAATTTGTGGACAATGATTAAATAAAATAAGTATCTTTTTGTAAATTGAGTTAATCATTAATAACTTCAATTGAAGAAATCTTAAGTATTCATGGGCAATCCTGCAAATTGGAACGAATCTTTACTTAATGTCTCTCTTTTAAAATTCCTCAAAGATCGAAATAAAATCTACTTCCTTATGAAAACTTTTTGTGTACTGAAAAAGAATACCCAAAAAGTTCACAACTCAGACAAATGTACATTTAGTGTACACAACAGAAAGAAAAATGAGGCAGAAAAATGAAACAGTCATCGAAAACTAACCTCACACTTTCTCTTTCCTCCGTATTTTTAATACTATTGGGGACCAAAATGTTTCGAAGACAATTTACACTTCCTCGTCAGGAATAATCTATAGGAAAACAACAGGTGCGAAAGTGAAGAATTTCTCAATCAGAAAATCATCATTACCTGAAAATGAAACAGGAATGATTTATAGCAATTACTGTTTTGGTACTAATTTCATTCACTGATTGAAAATTGATTTTTGACATAGGCGAACTATTCTGAATAAATCCCAAAGTCAGATTATTTTATCTCCAATTAGAAATTGATTCACACATATTCAAAATTTCGACACAAAACCAAAGTCACTGTATCCAGTAAATGATTCCATGCCAAATTCTTTCGTATCTCGCAAGATCTCTTTTTAAATTAATAGCCTTGTTATCTTATCTCTTTATTAATAGCATTTCCATGAACTCTCTGTTTTTTTTATTACTCTCATTATACAGAATTCTAACATCATTCCGATTAAAATCATGCCCATGTGTGAGTCTATGTTTTGAAGGACCGGGTAATATCTTGCACTTCTATGCAAATTATTTTAATGCTCATCTTTTCTTGTTCTGAGTGACCTCCTCGTTTGCTCTATATGAGCACTTGAGCAGCATAATTCAATATACTTTTCATGGAATTTTGGATGAGATAAATCAAGAGCTCTATAAATTAAATTCTTTACAACTCCCTTTTTGTTTTGAATGAAATGATTAGAATTAAAATCTAGTGTTTTCCTGAACAAATAGTTTTTCTGTGCTAATCAGTAATAATACAATTTTCAGCAGTTTTTATTGAGGTCAAATCAAGACAATTCAATTCACCTTCTGTTTCAATTTCAACACTAAACTGTTATTTTGAATGTATACTATTAAATATATTAAGTAGGGTATCTCCATGTTGTGCATGTAGAGAAAATACAGAATCATCAACACATCTTGCATAAAAGTCCAATTCAAAATTAATTTTGTTAAAAACTTCATTCTCCAAATCTATCATCACAATTTCCGCAATAATTGGGGACAAGACTAAGCCTATCGGAGTTCCAAGTTTTCGTTTATAGAAAGAACCATTGAATTTAGAATGAGCAGAATTGGAAACATATTCAAAAGCATCAAGAAATTGTTTCCCAGCAGTCCTCGTATAAAGTTTGATCCTATCCCATCCATTTTCAATAGCAAGTTTAACTCTTTCATATGGAATGTTATGAAACATGGCAATTACGTCAAAGAAGGCAAAAATGTGATTAATTGTTATTTTAACATTTTCAATTAATTTTATAAAAGCAGCACTGTTTTTAATTGACCTTGCTGAAAGGGTTACTGATTCTTCGATAATTCTACTAACAAGTTCTTCTCATTTTCTCGTGGGTGAACCTATTGTCGAAGTAACCGGTCGTGATGGAAATTCTGCTTTATTAGCTTTGACCAGGCTATAGGCCAGAGATAGATTTGTGTGAATTGTGTCAATGTCGCACCTCTCGATATTGTTTCCCAAACATTTTTGAAGCCTCAATCTCTCTAGAATTTTGAATGCGCCTTTTTGAATCATTTTTGTAGGATCATTTAGGATAACTGCAAAACTATCTTTATCATTCAAAATATGCATCATTTTCTGACTATAAACATCTCTTGATATTGCCACCGTAATACTTCCTTCATCAGCCTTAGTAGTCAGTAATTCAGAATGACATTTTAAAAATATCTTTGTTTCGAATAATCTTTCGTTTAATTATTTTTCTAATAATGTTTGTGGATCACCATTATTCAAAAAATCATTCGATAAATCCATAAATCTTTCTCTACAGTCTTGTGCTTTGTTTTTTCGTAATTTTGGAATACCTGTATTAGTTTCAATCTGTAATGATTTCAAGGAATTGAATATACTTTTTATCACAATATTTGATATTGAAGCCTCTACCCAACCTTAGAATGTTGATCACTTTTTATGGAATCTGTACGTTTGAAATATTCGAAAACCGTGGGTGAGGTTGGTCTTAAAAAAGAGCTAAATGAATATTCAGAGTCAATTTTTGTATATTACCTTGGATATTGAGAATGTTTTCAAATTTGTGTTCATGTTTTTTATTATTATTGAAGCCTTTTTTTAAAATTCAGTTTCTCTTTCAAGGAAGCAGAATAGATACAACAGAATTTGGGATGGAATCATTAATTGAATACAGCGAATTCAGTCATGTGTCATAATTTTGATTATGTGTAAATCAATTTCTAATTGAAGAAAATAATAATCTGACTTTGATATTAATTCAGAATAGGTCACCTATGTCAAAAATCAATTTTCAATCAATGAATGAAATATGTACCATTACAGTAACTGCTATCAATGATTTCTGTTTTATTTTTAGGTAAAAATGATTTTCTAATCAAAAAATTCTTTACTTTTGTACCTGTTGTTTTTGTACATTTGTTTCTAATGAGCCGAAGAAGCGGGTAGCCTTTATTCCACATTTAGAACAGGAAACAATTTTAACAAACCTAGGCGTATGCATGCTTTATGCACCGAAAAAACAGTAGCTCATTTTTTTGCGGATAATTTTCAAGTGGATGAAGTCTAATTTTTTTTCGCATCGAAACACATGAAGTTACAATAAAGTTGACATGGTAACCATACCCAATGTGGTGAATGAATTTTACCTCGTAAAGGTAATTATTGTTGCAGGCAAAAATTACTCTAAAAACCAGGAAAAGATTACACTTTCTTCTTCTGTGTGGGTACCTTTCTTTAAGAAAATATTCAAACATACAAACTTTTGGCTACTTTTCTCGTCTTGTCTACCATTACGGAAACTTCCGTACATCATCACCATTTTCAGCTTTTTCGAATTACGGAAAACGTTATAGTATCCCCAGCGCTTTGCTTGACCGGTTAATCTTAGGGAAAATTCTGTAATGCCAGACATGGTGCCTAAAATTAATCTCTATCCAGTTTTCCAGTTATTTAAAACGAAATCTTTTTATTATTTACATTATTTAAAGTAAAATCATAGCAGTGGGATGAGTAGCAAATTAGAAAATTAATAAGAGAACGCTATTGTGTAACATTCTTAAATCATTTATTGATACAATAAGAAGAAGAATTCTGTAAAATTATAAACTTTCGTAAATAGTTTACGTCACTTCCACCAGCATTACATACTCGCAAATTATCTCTAAAAAATGGGGAAACTGTAATTCTGCTGTCCAACGGAAAAATCTAGTAAGTGACATTTGCCATAGAGGTTATTTTCCCATGCAGATACATATGCCTGAAAATAGTCACTATGGGAAATGTCGCCTACTAAGTTATTCTATTAGACAACAGATCTATTTGCGCACCTTATATATCCGACCGTACTTTAATTATGGTATAAATAAATCCTTTTAACTGTGCACACACAGAAACACCACGAAATTCGAAAAGAAAGATAAGAGTACGCATCCAACACTTGTTGAGTTGCACACGCCACGTCCAACATGTGTAACAAAAATAATCGACGAGAAGAGTTTACGAATTGATTATTAATCGAAATCACTAAAGAATTAGTCAATATTTTCACTTATCAACTTTAGCAAAATCAAGTCAAGATTTTTTACTAATCCATTAGTGAAATGGTAAATATTACTGTGTGATAAGTTTTCGGATGGACTCAAAATTCAGCAGGGTGCAGTAATATTGGATAGAAATTTGTGGGGAAAAATGTCTTACATTGAGAGAAATATTCATCGAGGAGGAAAAAGTACAATTTCTGGATTTTTGCGGGTCTTATCGACTTCAAAGATTTGTAATTCTCTCATCGCAATAAAAAAAAGTGTTGTTTTCTATAGGTCGAAATTCGAAAAAAAATCCAAATTATTTTTCACCTTCATGAATTTACTAGACGTGGCGATGAGTTAAGCGCAAGATTTCAAAACGATGATTTTGCTGGAAAAACCGTGGACTTTGTGGCTATAAACTCTTCAAATCGTCTAATAAAATTAATTTAACATAGGCGGATCAAACGCCAGCACCTCAACTTTCAAACGATTGTTATTTGAATGTCGTAAAACTAGTTTCTGCACAGATATGGAAAAAAGTCTATATGGAAAGTTTCGGTTATTGTCACCAAAACTGCAAATAGATGCCTACAGAATTCGCGTTTCTATACGGATCTATGTGAAATTACCAACAGCCGCTGAGCGAACTTCTATGGGTTTCTGGTGGTACGTTTCACTTCGTTTCGTGAAATGCCTGATTGGCCCTCATAGACCATCAAGTCTATGAAAATCTATAAGGAATTACCAACATTATGTAAAGAGACAATTCTTCAATTGTCTACGTAAATTCCTTGTCCCGATTAACAGTGCCGTATCAAAATTTTTATGAGTATAAGAACGTACTTTGCAAAATATAATAAGAAACAAATTTGTGAAAAATTATTAAAATACTACTATATTATCAACCCTAGAGTTATTAAGTTTGAAGGCGGCACGGCCATCCTTTTATTATATAATTAAATTGTTAGGTAAAAAATTCTAAACAATTCAAATGCAAATCTTTCCTGATAGATTTTTCTATAACTCGTTGTTTTATTAAAGAGGACCCCCAAAAAAGTGTATTCACTGTACCAAGACTCGCCTGAAAATATGCCAAATGTAGCGTGGAAATATTGGAATTTGAAAATCATGCGACTGTTTTACGTTATGTAACATTATGTCACTTGCACATAATGTTTTTAACATTTCTCTAGAATTGGCACAGAACGCGTTTCGAACGCGGGAGTTCTGAAAAATCCTGTTCGGAACATCCATATAGATCCATATACGAGTAGAGGTAGGTACTTAGTATTGATGTCTGAAAATTCGCGTTCGGAACATCCATATAGATACTTATAGAAACAGGGATTCTTTTTGGAAATACATATAGAAACCACTTCAAGTTGTGGTTGGAATTCCATAC
The DNA here is from genome assembly GCA_032362435.1 of Melikaiella ostensackeni. Taxonomy (NCBI): domain Eukaryota; kingdom Metazoa; phylum Arthropoda; class Insecta; order Hymenoptera; family Cynipidae; genus Melikaiella; species Melikaiella ostensackeni. The sequence continues at coordinate 10,702 of JAUMHM010119835.1, read as the reverse complement.
AGACTACAATATTGAAACGTCCATATAGAACCATATGTACTTTTCTTCCTTATATTGGAGTGTCGATCGTCAAAAGTGCGCTAAATTAGGCTGTGTTCACGTTGAAAATACAATATATTTTCGTCAGATCTAAACATATGCACGTTTTTTGGGTACATTTTCTCGTAAAAATATTCTGGTATAAGAGGAGAAACTGATCGTGGGCAAGTTCTCTCCCATTTATTATAGTCAACACTTTTATACAAGAAACTTTCCTAATGAATAAAGGATCATATATTGAATTCGTTTTGATCATTTTGCATTCGTTTTCCAATTCCTTATCCCTCCTAAAGATAAATTAGTGGCTCCTTTTTGTTAATAGAAGAGGCCTAATAAGGAAAAATACGTTTTATTATTTTTAGAAGCGAATTACGAGTTTTTGGTTACTCTTCTTGTATTGTCTACTATTACGAAAATTTTCTTACACCTTTTCCATTCGGAGCTCTTTTGGATGACGCAAAACGTAACACAAGCCCCCGAGCTATACTTGATCGGTGAATCTTACGGAAAATTCTGCAATGCCAGACAGTGCCTACTCTAAAATCCGTGGATATACTTTTGCATTTTTCGAAATCTTTAAAAATCCTTTGAAATCCCGTGAAATCGTCGTAACCGCCTTACATGTCTCTGAATCTGTAGAAATCCCTCAAAATCTTTCGAAATCTGTTAAAATCCCTCAAAATCTTTCGAAATCTTTTGAAATTCCTTCAAACCCGTCCAAATCTTCAAAATGCAATTGAATCTCAACGTGCAATTATTTAAATCAAATTCTTCTTATTATTCACATTATTTAAAGAAAGATTTAAGAAACATAACGACTGTCAAATTCAAAAGTTTAATTGAAGAACGCGATTGTGTAACTTTTGTAAATAGGCTACGCCATCTCTGCCAACATAAAGTACCTATAAATTATTGCTTTATGATGGAACAATGAGACTTATTGACGCAACTAATGTTTTATACTATTCATAAAGAAAATAATTTCTCTAATCTTTACACACACAGAAACGCCACGAAATTTGAAAAAATACAAGAGCACGCACCTGACACATGTTGAGTAGCTCATGTCAATATGCCTTATCATATATTTCATTACGTAGGTCATAAGATTATTTTTTTTTTAAATTATATTTCTAAAAATTTTCCTCAAAAATTTTTTAAAACAGACATTAAGCCTTAAACAAGGATTCCGCTCTGAAAAGATCGGTCTATTATTTTGATTTCCCACATTCGAACCTTTGTAGTGGTAACAATTAGTCGAATATTCTAATGAAAAGATAATAATTAAACAAGTGGTCTCCTGCAAATATAAAAATCTTACCGCAATTTTGTGTGAATATTATTAGGCCCAAGTACAATCTTGGAATTACGTTTTGTGTGGCATTATATATTAGTTATGATTTTGTATTGAATCTTACAAAACAAGACTCTAGGTTGATTCATTTTGCATGAAGTTTTAAGACGTGAATGTCCCAACTCAGCAATTGGTCACATTTGACGAAAAAACGATTTTTCAAAAAAATCTAATCTGGTCAATTTAGGCATACCATATTTTTAGTGTGCCAAAAGCCGCCACCTCCTATGTGAAACGTTAAATTTTCATTATATTTGAGAAAATCTTCTCATTTTAATGCTTTCACTCAGAGTTTCTCATGCAGATGACGAACAAAAATAGAATTTTATCCAGTTGTCACTCCCTTATATTCAACATTCATTTTTTTGTGCGAAAAGAGAAATAATTTTACATATTCCATATATTTATCGATAAATAGTGTCTTAGGCTGCTGAAAACATAAATACATACATACATACATGCATACATACATGCATACATACATACATACATACATACATACATGCATACATACCTACATGCATACATACATACATACATACATTCATACATACATACATACCTGCATGCATACATGCATGCAACAGATGGAAACTAATTTCATTTCCTCAAATAAATTTTTTTCTTTGTTCACATTACTTAAGAAAGATTATAGAAGTATAAGACTGGTAAAAAGTTGAAAAGTTCAATGAAAGAACACGATTTTATCAAATTTTCTACTTTCTTCATATGATAAGAAGTTAGTATTACGTATTTACAATTCATTGCGACGAAGGGGAAACGTTATCATCATTTACACGCGTATTATACCTTACTCTATTTACGATAAAAATAATTCTTTCAATGTTCGCACTCAAAGAAGCGCCACGAAATTCGTCACGTTGACCCTTTAGAAAAAAAAACAATTGACAAGAAAAGTTCACTAATTGATCAGTAATTGAATGTAGTTTGGGTAATCCTTGTCCTTTCTCTCCCTTTTTTTCAATGTCATATATTTCTGAAAATGTGAATGCTGAGAAATATACTTTTCTCTGAAGAGGTTTTTTATGCATCTTATCAGATCTTATTAGATCTTATCTTATTATACACATAAAATGATTTTTTGATGAATTATCTTTCTTCAAATCATTCTGAATATTTTTGAACAGAGATATTCAACCTTGGAGAAACAAGTACAAAGTTGAACAAAAAAATAAATTCAAGGCAATAAGTGATGAAAAAGTGAAGCGGGCTTTAACAGCACGAGATTAAAAATCGGTTAAGTGTTCTCTTATAAAGGTTTAGACAAAGTAAGATAATAATTACACAGAAAAAACTAAGGTTCCGAATCTACTTTAGCTCATCCTCTTAGAAACTTATTTCGGACATCAGCTATGTTCGTTGGCATGACTAATGTCAAAACTGAAAAGCAGCTGAATTGCTTTCAATATTTTTAGGTTTGCTATTTTGAATTTAATAACTTTGACTTTGAATTCGGATTACGCGACTCAAAAAAGCCCCTTAGTCACCATCTTGTCGAAAGAGTCAGAGTATTGACTATTTTGTACATTTCTTAAATTTTGAGTATGCCATTTTGGGCAGCCATTTTAAAATCGGCAATTTTGACATTTCTGGAAATTTTGGCAGATCAATTTATTCGATTCGATCGGCCCGTGCGTCGTTTGATATACAACAATATGTTTTGAAAATTCATTTTAAAAAATGCTTACGAAATGAAACTGATCTAAAGGGTGAGAAATAAAGAACTGAGACTTTCAAAGTAAAAAAATGTCAATATTGGGGAGTTCAAAATGGATTTTCGTTCTAAATTATACAATTTCTTATGGAAGCATCTCAAACTATAGTACTATGCTTCCTCATAAAGGAAGCATTAATGATTTTTTTCAATATTTAAAATGAATAATGAAAATGTTTCGAAATATGAGGGGGTGCTAACTATAAAAAAACAAAAGTGCATACAAATAATACTCTGAATTATGTTAATGGCAAAATTTTTGCTCTAAAAACAAAATCTAAAAATACTATGAATGACTATAACATTTTTACTCTTCATTAAAATGTATTAATATTATAGTGCAATCGCTGCGACTCGAATCCAAAGAGTCCTTTTTATTCTTACAGGTATATCAACTTTAAATTGTCTTGGATTCAGGGAGTTAGACTCAGATTCAGGGAGTTAGTTTGTGGAGAACCATTATTCAAAAAATCCTTCGATAAACCGATAAATCTTGCTCTTAAGTCTTGCACTTTATTTTCTGGTAATTTTGAGACATTGGCTCCAATGTGTTTAATGTTTTCAAGGAATGAAATATACTTTTTTTCAAATTCCAAGAAATCTTACAAAATCCTTTATATTAACTGTAAATCCTTTGACATTCCATTAAATCTTCTGCAATCTTTACGGAATCCTCTTAAATCCGTGGATATACTTTGGAATTTTCCTGAATGTCTTGAAATGCTTTGAGATCCCTTGAAATCGTCGAAACCGCCTTACATGTCTTCAAGTCTGTTAAAATCCCTCAAAATCTTTTAAAATCTTTTGAAATTTCTTTAAATCTCTTGAAATCATCAAAATGCTATTAAAATCTCCTGACCTCCTTCAAAATTGATGAAAACACTTCGGTAGATCTCCAAATCCTTTAAACTCCTTCAAAATCCAGTGACTTCTTTCAAAATATTTTGAAATCTCTCAAAATCACTCAAAATCCCTTAAATTCCTTAGGAATCCACGGAAATCGTTTTTGATTCCTTAACATCCCAAAGAATCCGTCAAATACCTTCAGTATCCCTCAAAATTCCATAAAAACTCTTGAAATCTGATTAATCTTCTTGAAGTCCTTGAAATTGTGTAAAATCTTTTTAAAAATTAAGATTCTCTCTGAAATTGTAATAGGTATTTTCTTAATATTTTTGAAATCTTTTAAAGTCCATTACAATCTCCTTAAAACCGTTAAAGTTCCTTCAAGTCACTTTCAATCCTTCATAATATTTGATAATACTTCGAAATTCTGTCATAGCTTTAGAAATGCCTCCAAATCTTTGCAAATTAGCCTAATCTTATGGTCTTCCTTCAAAGTCTTCAAATCTTCGAAATTCAGTTAAAATCCCCTGATATCCCTCAAAATTCGTGAAAATACTCCGGTGTCTCTTGAGATCCTCCAGACTCCTTCGAAATCTCGTGACATCATTTAAAATACTTTGAAATCTCTTAAGATTCCTTAAAATCCCTCAAAATTATTTGTGATCCGCTAAAATCGTCTTCATTACTAAAAATCCCTCAAAATCCCTGAAAATCGGTCGAAATCCTTCGGTATATCTTAGAACCTCTGGAAGTCTGATTAAACTCCTTGGAGTCTCTTGAAATCTTGTAAAATCCATTGAAAAATTTATATTCTCTCTAGAACTTTACTAGATATTTACTTCGAATTCTTTAAATCTTTCAAAATCCATAAAAATCTTTTCGCAACCATTGAAATTCCTCTGAGTCACTCAAAATCCTTCATGCTTGAGTGTTGCGGAATCCCTTAAAATCCTTCGAAATCCGCGAACATAGTTCCTAATTACTCAAAATCCCTCAAAATCCCTGAAAATCCGTCGAATTTTTCGGTATCTCTTGAAATCCTGTAAAAGCTCTTGAAACCTGATTAAACTCCTTGAAGTCCTTTAAAATCTTGTAAAATCCCTTCAAAAATTGAGATTCTCTCTGAATTTGTACTAGGTGATTTCTTAAATTCCTTGAAATCTTTTAAAATCAATTAAAATTCGTAAAACTTCTCGTAATCTTCTGGTATCGTTTGAAAAATGTTTAAAATGTTTTGAAAGCTCTTGCAATCTCACGAAATCATTAAAAAATTTGAGAATCTAGCTAAGTTAAAAAAAATTTTGTAATTCTTTGAAATACTTTTTAGTCATTTCAAATAACTTAAAGTCTCTTGTCATCTGTTAAAATTTTTTTCTAATCACTGGTAATCATTCAAATCTTATGAAATCCTTTGAAATATCTTGAAACCTTGTTTACAGTGAAAATAATTAATACATTGTTAATATACTGAAAACAGAATCTCAAAAAATTGATCTTTATTCAGTTGTCATTCTCAATTTCTCAACATACAGTGATTTAAATAAAAATTTAGTTATCATTTACATTATTTGAAGAAAGATTTTAGCAACAGGATGACTGACAAATTGAAAATTTTAATAAAAGAACGCGATTGTGTAACTTTTGCAAATACGCTACGTCATCTTTACCAACATAATGTATCTGCAAGTTATTGCTCAATAATGGAACTGTCAGAGTGCTTACACAACTGATATTTCCTACTATTTAGAATAAAAATAAATCATCTAATCTGTGCACACACAGAAGCGCCTCGAAATTCGAAAAAACACAAGGACATGCACCTGACACATATTGAGTCGCTCATGTCAATATTTCGACTAATTGACTTCTACAAAATAAACTTATGATTTTTCCTATTAAATCAGCCCACTTTGTCGCTTGTCGATAAGGGTCAACTTTAAAGAGAATTTAGTTTGAAGTTGACCCTTGTTGACAAGCGACAAAGTGGGGTGTTTTAATATTTATCTATAATGAATCATAAATGTGGATGCTTAGGAACATATATTTCTCTGATAAGCATTTTTACGTATCTCATTACATAAGTCATAAGATGATTTTCTTAGAAATTATATTTCTTAAAATTTTTCGTAAAAATTTTTTAAAAGAGACATTCAACCTTCAATATGGAATCCGTTCTGAAAAGATCAGTCTATTATTTCGTTATCTCACAGACGAACCTTTGTAGTGGTAACATTAGGTCAACTGTTCTAATAAAAAAGAAATTAAAGAAATGGTCTCCTGCAAATATAGAAATCTTCCCGGAATTTTCTGTGAATATTATTAGGCCGAAGTGCAATATTGAAGTTATATTTTGTATGGCATTGTACATCAGTTATAATTCTATTAAATCCTCCATAGTAAAACTCTAGGGTGATTCACTTTGCACAAAGTTTTCAAATGTGAATGTCCCAATTTGGAAAATAGTGACATTTCACGAGAAAATGATGTTTAAAAAAAATCGAATTTGGTCAATATTTAGAACTCGCGCATAGCAATTGAAATTTCCCATGTAATTTGCATGGGGAACTCTGAATGCAACCTCAAAACTAAGATAATTTTCTAAAATTCAATGAAAATCTAACGTTTCACCTGGGGGTGACGGTTGCCATTTCGAATTTTTTTTCAAATTATCAACTTCAGGCTCTACCATATTTTTTAGTGTGACAAAAGCTGCTACCTCCTAGGTGAAACGTTAGGTTTCTATTAAGTTCGAGAAAATTATCTCATTTTAATGCTTTTACTGAGAGTTTCTCGTGCAGATTACAAACAGAAATAAAATTTTATCCAGTTATCACTCTCTTATTCTTAGTATTCATTTTTTCGAATGGAAAGAGAAATGAATTTCACATATTCCAAATATTTATCGATGAATATTGTCTTTAGGTGCTCAAAGCCGTTAAAAACTGAAATTCGAAAAATTGATCTTTACTCACTTGTTGTTCTCATGTCTTTACATACATACATACATACATATACATACATACATATATACATTCATACATACATACATGCCTGCACGTCAGCTCCACCAATCCAACGTATTTACAATTTATTGCGCTATAGGGGAAAACTTAGTATTATTTACACACGTATTATACCTTACTCTATTTACGAAAGAAATAATTTTTTTATTTTTGCACTCAAATAAACGCCACAAAATTCGTCACGTCCAGTCCTCAGAAGACAAACAATTGACAAGAAAAGTTCACTAATTGATTAGTAATCCAAATCACTAACAAATAATGCATTGATCAGTAGTTTCACTGATTAACATTAGCAAAACAAACTTGTGATTTTTCTTCTATCCTATTAGCGAAACACTCAATTAGAAATGTAATTAGTAAAATCTCCATAAAATCAGATTCAGAGAGTGAGAAAGGTTAATATCTAAATTGGCTACGAAACATGTTAGCCCCTCAGTAGTATAAAAAAGGCAGAAAAATAATAACGAAAAGATTGAGAGCTGGTTTGGGTGATCCTTGTCCTTCCTCTCCCTATTTTTCAGTGTTATACTTTTCCGAAAACGTGGATGCTTAGAAATATACTTTTCTCTGATAAGCCTTTTTATGTATCTCATTAGATGCATAAATTGATTTTTTTAAGAAATTATGTTTCTAAAAATCAACCTAAACAATTTTAAAGAGATATACTAAAACTCAGACTTAAGTCCAAGGTTATATAAGCTTAAGTCTGTTGGTTTCTCTTCTGAAAGAATAGGCCTTTTAGCCACCTATAACAATTTTTTTCTGTTTCCTGTGTTGCAGAAAATTAATGAATTAAAAGATGCTTTTCAATTTTGCTATTTTTCCTAATAACAAATGATATACTTTGTCAACGTTCATAATTATAACTTTGTTAATAGATCAAGGATTATATATTGAATTCGTAATCGATCATTTTGTATTTCTTTCCAAGTCCTTGCTCCTCCTAATAATAAATTATGCACACCTTCTTGTTATTACAAAAGGCTTGAAAACAATACATACGTTTCAATAATTTCAAGAGCTGGTTTTTCTAAGTTTATGGTTACTTTTCTCTTCAAAAATATTATACTAAAGTCATAGCACTAATACTCTCCTCAAATATGCAAGCACTCTTGGATTTTTCTTTGAATATTATGAGGTCAAAATGCAATATGGAAATTACGATTTGTGTGTCATTATACATCAGATATAGTATAGTTTCATTAAATCCTATATCGTAAAACTACTCAAAAACGAATCTCTCGCTTCGCACTCGGACAAAATGTTGTCATGTTTTTCAACATGATTTTGCTGATCTTTCCATTGCATAGTAAATATGTTCGCTTCATCTAAACTGTACAAAACAGTGTCATAAATCTGAATTTTTTTGCGACATCAGAGCGGGAGGACCCAATAAATGTAATGCAAATAATTCAAAAGCAAAAATGAGATAGCAACTAATATATATACGCTGAAAAATTTCGAGAAAAACTCAATATAGACACACTTATCGATATTCTTCATAAATCTACTTCAGTTCAAGAAGATGAATACCGTGATTGGTATTCTCTGTTTCATCTTAATGGATTTCACTGAACCTATTGGTAAATATTATATCTATAATTTTTACTGCAGTCTTAGTTTCAGCATATGCACTTCCTACTTGAAGTAGTCCAAAGTAATATAAATTTTCTCTCACAATGTACAGAAAGTTACGTCTATCTACGGTGAAAGCAAATCTGATTTACATTTGTTCGTATTGTAGTTTGTCATAAATTATATTTGTCATAATTTCCATTTAGCAAAATTTTGTTTTTTAACAAATTATCTTCTGCCGCAATATTTATTTTGCCAAACAGCCGCTCATCCAAATATTTATAAAACCGAATCGCCGTTTCTCATAATTACCAATTCACCGAGTAGTCACGTCACAGAAATTTCATTTGCTTTAAGTTGCATCCGTTATAAAAATTAGTGTTCCGTGCTTCATCCGGATAATAAAAAATTTGATTTCCTATATACGAAAACAGAGAAATGGGTACAAAGTTGAACAAAAAAATAAATACAAGGCAATATGTGATGAAAAAGTGAAGTGGGCTTCAGCAGCATGAGATTAAAAATCTGTGAGATGTTCTCTCACAGAGGTTAAGACAAAGTAAGATAATAATTACACAGAAGAAACTAGGGTTTCAATTTTTCCTGAGCTCATTTTCTTAGAAACTTCTTTGATCATCAGCTTTCTTCGCTGGCATGATCAGTGCCAAAATTAGAAGACAGTTGAATTTCTTTCAATATTTTTGGGGTCGCCATTTTGAATTTAGCAGCTTTGACTTTGAATTCAGATTACGCGACCCAAAAAATCCCCTTAGTCAGCACCTTGTCAAAAGAGTCAAGAGTATTGACTATTTTGTACATTTTTGAAACTTTAGGTCTGTCATTTTAGGCGAGCAATTTTGGAATTGGCAATTCTGACAACTTTGGCAATTTTGGCAATTATGGCAAATTTTTGTTTTCAAAGGAAAGGAAATTACGACGCTTGCTACTGTCGCATCAGCTTATTCGATTCAATTGACCCACCCACCAAATGACAAAAAACCGGCAATCTACGCATGCCACCGTCGATCGGTTTTTTTTCGATTCGATCGACCCTCGCGTCGAATGCGGAAAACCAACATTCGACGCGTGCTGCCGTCGGATTAAATGTCGAAAATTCGGTACTCGACTGACAAAAGGAGTTGTAATTTTAAACAAATAAACAAAAATAATAATGTATAATACTTAAAACACAGACACACAGTCCAACAATAAACAGAAACGTCTCGTTAGTTTTTAATTTCTCAATTAAAATTTGTTATAGGATTACATAATAACAAGTAATAAGAACTCCGTACATGTCGTTCAGCTTAAGATTTAAAAAATTTCTTTTTACAGGTTTTAAAAATTTTAGTATTTATTTTCTTATTTGTTATTGTCAAGCGAGAATTAGAAGGGGAGGCCCAATACTGAAGGTTTGCCCAATATTGATGTTATTACCCTACCTTTGTTTCAATTGTGTTCGTCAAAAAGCAGTTTTTTAAAATGTTCATTCTACATTTCTGGCATGTAGATATATAATTGTGGAATGGGAAAGATAATGTAATATAAGTACCTCAAATTTCCTTGAATTCTTATAGTATTAAATTGAAGCAATGTGGAACCGATTTAAACTAAAAGTTGTTTGTAGTTGGAATTTTATTTTCGATTACAGTTCTTTGGCATCCTACGAACAATTTGAGACCAACTTTAAAATAATCAATCTGGCCCTTTTTGAAAGAGATCGATTTTTCTGTTCAATCAATTTTTAAGGAAAAAATTTGCCGAAAATATCATTACAATTTATAACCATAATTTTAAATTCCCTTTTTAGTATACATAATTTAAATTTTAGAAATTCGAAACTTCGAATATTATTATTGCCTTCCAATTAGTCGCTTACAAAGTCGAACTTGTTAATATTGGACGGTTATAATGATATTGTCGGCAAATTTTTTGTTGAAAATTAATTAAACAGAAAAATCGATTTTTTTCAAAAAGGGCCTGGTCGATTATTTTCAATTTGGTCTTAAATCCGCAGAATTCCAAAGTACTGCATAACTGCAATCAAGAACAAAATCTCATTTGCAAAAAAACCTTCAGTTAAAATCGGTTCCACCGCATCGTGCGGTTATTAAATTGTTATTAATTTAC
>JAUMHM010119770.1:0-20141 GCA_032362435.1 Melikaiella ostensackeni | reverse complement strand
TCCTTTCTCATTTGAAATCAAAAATAAATTTAGTAATTTGTACATGAAGAACATATAACAGCGAGCGCGAAGCGCGAGATCATGTTTCGGAGCACGAAGCGCGACAACCGGATCGTGCGCCCTAGGCGCGCTCAAACTTGCGAGGCTGCGCGCGAAGCACGCGATGAGAATGTGCCCGCGAAGCAGGCAGATTTTTTTCTACGAAAAAGTGCCAAAAATTTTTATTTGTTTATTTTAATTGCTTATAAACGTTTAAATTGTTATGTTTACAAAATATGATCAAAGGTATATTATTTTTAGGAATATCTGTAGCCATTTCGGCGATTAAGGAAAATTTGAATCTGCAAAAACCTCAAATTTAAATATTTTGCCACAAAAACTGTTTATAACAATGGTTATTGTTAACTTTCTAATTATTTTTGTGATTATATGTCATTACTACATTAATACGAAGCAGTTTGAGCAAAAATAATTTTTTTACCGATAATAACACTATTTGACAACTGCGACCTACATTATTTCTGTGACCAATCATAGGAGTGTCTTCCCGCTCCCCACTAGACGTTGGAAAGGGGAAGGTATGTAACCTGCATTATTTCTGTGACCAGACACGGGGGTGCCTCTTTCCACCCCCCCAAGAGACGATGGAAAGGGGAAAGTATGTGACCTACATTATTTCCGTGACCAGTCACAGGAATAGGTATTCCCCCCAACCACCCCGACGAGACTTCGGAAAGGGGAAGGTGACCTACATTATTACTGTGACCAGTCACGGGAGTGCCTTCTCGCCTCTCATGAGACGTTGGAAAGAGAAGGTATGTGACCGATATTATTTCTATGTCCAGTCACAGAGATTCCTTTCTTCCACCCAGTCGTCGAGACTTTGGAAGGGGGTAGGGATATGACCTACATTATTTCTGTGACCAGTCACGGAAGTGTCTTCCCACCAAATAATACATTGGAAAGGGGTAAAAGTATGACAAATTAAGTAATTAAAAATTAATAAAAAATAAATAAAAAATAATTGTCGCTTCCACGAAACGTTGGAAAGGAGAAGGTTGTTGTCTACATTATTTCTGTGACCAGTCAGGGGGGTGCCTTTCCGCCTCCCATGGGACAAAGGAAAGGAGAAGGTATGTGACCTAAATTATTTCTGTGACCAGTCACAGGGGTACCTTCGCGCTCCCACGAGACATTGGAAAGAGGTAGGAGTGTGGCTTAAATTATTTATGTGACTAGTCACACGTATGCCTTCCCTTCACGCGAAACTAAAAAGGGGTAGGAATGTGGCGTAAATTTTTTCTGTAACTATTCACAGGAATGCCAGAAGTCCCATTCCAAGCAATTCTACACTTTGTACCAACATTTTCCTTCTTTTCTTGAAAAATAATGTGATTTTTTGAAAAACTGAATATGATATAAAAGGTATATTTTCAACAGATCAACAACTTTTATTTTAAGCTTTTTTGTAAATTTTTATTATTTACTGAAACAAACGGAAAAACATGAATTTTTTTTAGTTTTTTGGGGGTTTGACCTTGAAAATCAAATTTTCGGATGTTTTCATTATCATATTCTTGATCAGCGCGTCAAAATCCATAGGCATACGGAGTTTCAGATTAATCGGAGGTATGCGCTTTTTGGGAGTATAATTATTATAGACCGTTGCTAAGAGTTATTATTGTCTGTTGTTACGGGTTGTTATTTATCACCGTAGCTAGATGTTATTAAGCGTTGCTGGGGGATCTTACTAACTTTTGTTCATGTTGCTAAGGATTTTTTTATTGATTGTTCCTGGAAGTTGCTCTTGACCGATTATACGGGATGTAATTGGACCGTTGCTGCGAGTTTTTATTGACCGCTGTTAAGGTTTGTAATTGTCTGTTGCTTGTTTTTGTCATTGTCATTGGAACGTTGCTGTGGGTTTTTATTGACTGTTACTAGTGTTTTTTATTAAACATTGCCAAGGATTGCTATTGTCCGTTACAAAGAGTTGTTATTATAGACCAATGTTAGGAGTTTTTATTGTCCGCTGCTACGGGTAATTATTGATCATCGTTGCTAGATGTTATTTAGCATTTCTGGGATCTTAATAAATTTTGTTAACGTTGCTAAGGAGTTGTTTCTTGATCGTTGTTGGTGTTTACTATTGACCATTGTTACGGATTGTTATTATCTATTGCTTCTTTATGAGTGTTGCTAAGAATTGTTATTGATCATCATTACTAAATTTTATTAAGCGTAGCTAAGGAATCTAATTACCTTTTGTTAACGTTGATAAGGGATTGTTTATTGACCGTTTCTGGGGGTTGTAACTGACCGTTGCTACGGGTTTTTATTGTTAAAAGTTGCTAAGGGTTATTATTGACCATTACGATGGATTGGTATTGTCCGTTGGTAAGAGTTGTTACTTATCATCATTGCTACATGTTATTCAGCGTTGCCGATGAATCTTACTAAATTTTGATAACGTTAATAAAGGGTTGTTTATGGACCGTTTATGGGGGTTGTTAATGACCTTTGCTAAGGGTTGTTATTATTAAGAGTTGCCAGAGGTTGATGTTGAGTGTTGCTTAGGATTGCTATTGTAAAGATTATTGAATTAGATCAAGTTTATTTTAAAATTGTTACCATTCTTGATTCAGGCTCCACTGGCCTTGAACTGTATAAGACACGTGTCAATGTGATATGATTCATCCATGAAAGTCGTGAAGAAATTTAAAAGAAGTTCTCCTTTTGCGCCTGACGTCATCGTTGATTACCTAGAGCAGTTTTTTCTCTCTCGTATAAGATGTAGCATTTCGAATTTCCTGAAAATGCGTTAAGCATTCGTTCATTGATAAATACGCATCGTCTTCCGAATTTTCCATCACACGTTCAAGAGAGGCATAGAGGCTTTCGAGCTCTTGACTCATCCAGTTGTCCGTCAGTTGGATTGCTCTTAAGAGGAGATTCTGAATTTGGGGGTCTGTGAGTTTCTCAGAAGTACTCGATTTTGTCAGAGTGGCGACTATCTTTTGCCGCTTCATTGCAGTGCCTTCACCAGATGCACTGTGCTCTCTTTTCACGCTCACTTCTGTTGAAAATTTAAAAAAGTCTCATTACGTACAATAGTATATTATGCCCCCTTGAAGCATACGATATTTTTTATAACAGATGCATGATTTCAAATACGTTTGGAACAAAGGCATGATTTCTGATCATATGGGGGAACAGCGGCGGATTTACACTAAGTGCCTCCCTGGGCAAAAAATGCCGCCCCTGAGAAGTCATTACTGATTTCAATTAGCAGACTCAATAATACATTAGTGAAAACAATTAAAAAGAAATAAACTCTTACTGAGTTTTTTTCTCTCAGTCTACACAACGCTCCCTCTAAACAGCACAGTATCTTCAAATCAGAAATGAGAACATCTCAGATATCAACACCTCTTAAGGAATATCGCTGAATCTGATATTTTCGGTTTTACGATCAGCAGAAAGTTGATCAGCTCTTTCAGAACGAAAATCGCGCACTTACTTGAAATTAGTTCAATTGATAGAAACGAATATTGAATATTGAAAGAAGGGCAATCGGAATCGTCATGCAAAATTTCACAAGATGTAGAAGTTTTAATAATCGGTGTTATTTTTTGTACTCATATTTTTTTCTGAAGTATTACATTGAAATAGTTTTAGTCTCAGAATCTGCCGCCCCCCAAAAATTTGCCGCCCTGGGCAGTTGTCCATGTTGCCCATGCCTAAGTCCGCCGCTGTGGGGGCATTTTGAAAATTTTCTTGGGTTGATTTAGAACCAATATATGCAGATTATTCCATCTTTCAAAAAAGGAAAAGGTAATAATCCAAAACATCAACACATTTCTAGTAACTGCTAACTTCTTCAAATTTTTAAACTATATTTAGGTAAAATAGATATCTTTTGGTAAATTGTTTAATCATTAACACCTCAATTAAAAGAAATCTTGAGTATTCATAGGCAACCCTGTAGATTGGAACAAATCTTTGCTTATAATGTCTCTCTTTTAAAATTTCTTAAAGTTCGAAATGAAATCTACTTTCTTATGAAAATCTTTTGTGTATTGAAAAAGGAACACCCATAAAGTTCACAAATCAAAATTAGACTTCGAGACTACCCGCTTTCCAGCACATTATAGATAAATGTACATACAATAAATGTACAAACAAAAAAAAAAGAATGAGAAAAAGTTTACTTTTATTTTTTAAAGATCAAAATGAAATCTACTTTCTCATGAAAATTTTTTTGTGTACTAAAAAAGAAACACCCAAAAAGTTCACAAATCAAAAAGAGACTTCGAAACTACCCATTTTTTCGGCTCTTTAGAGACAAATGTAAAAAAAATTTACAACAAAAAAAAAAGAGGGAGAACAAGAAAGAGTCAACTATACTATACCGACATCTCACTCCTTCTTTTCTCTATCCTTTTTATACTACTGGGGACCAACATGTTTCGAAGACAATTTGGACTCCCTCATCAGGGGTAATATATAGGAAAACTACCGTTATAAATAATGAAACCTATATTAATTAAATTTAAATATTACCTGCAAATAAAAGTAAAGAATTTAATATCAAATGTTGTTTGGTCAATTTTTTTATTTTCTTATTAATATCAAAAATCTTCAAGATCGAAATGAAATGTACTTTCTTATGAATTTTTTTTGTACTGAAATAGAAAACACCAGAGACTTCTGTGTATATCTGCATAGCAAACTTTTTTTAACAAAATTCAAGATAGATTTTTTAAATTTATTGGTAATCTCATTAAAAGTTTTTTTGTTTCTTTTATTGTTAAAATCAAAACATACTTTCTTGTTCATATCAATTATCATTTATTAATATTTTTCACCAGTCCTCCAATCACATCCATCACATTCCCCCAATTTTCATCAATTTCACTGAAATCCATAATACCAAAAACAGAAAAATCAGAATAGATCAAAATATTTAACTTCCTGCGTGGAAAATCCAAAAATTGTAACCCAATGTTTTGTAGAAATTTATCACAACACTAATTGACCAAACATTTCAATTATGTCAAGAACACAAAACAGATAATCAAAACATATTGAAAAATATAGGGCGTGCCAAGGGAGATGGCAGTTTCTTGATAGCACCCCCTCCCCCCATGATTTCGGCCTATTTTAATGTCCGTGGAAAGGGAACAAGAACTCGCTTCTCGAGCGGTAGGAGTAGAAGTAATTTCGTCTCTTTGGGCAGGCCTGAACTACGTTACTATTATATTTTTGGTTCGGGGCAATTCGGAAGTCATCTCATTAGTTAAAAATTCTCCTGTTTAATTGAGATTCAAATAATTTTTTAAAAAGTCACTTTTTTGATCAAATATTCAAGTACTTGGTTGAAAGTTGAACTACTTTGTAAAAAATTTAATTTGAAGATTCATCTCTTTGGTTGAAAATATAACAATTGGGTTGAAAATTCGTTTCATTTTTGGTTGAAAGTTGATCTTTCTTAATTTGAAATTCGACTATTTGGTTGAAAATTCATGTGTTTTGTTGAAAATTCGTCTCTTTTGGTAGAAAATCAATCTTCTTGGTTAAAAAATCGTCTTTTCGGGTTTAAAATTAAACTACTTGATTGAATGTTGAATTCTTTTGTTGAAAATTCATCTTTTTTAAAAGATTCATCATTTTAGTTAAAACTTCATCTTTTTGGTTGAAAATTTAAGTATTTTCTTGAAAAATAATTTTTTTGGTTGGGAATTCATGTATTTTGTTGATGATTCGCCTTTTTCGGTATAGAATTAAACTTCTTTGTTAAAAAAATAATCCTTTCGTTTAAAAATTCAACTATTTGTTTGAACGTTGAACTCTTTTGTTGAAAATTATTTATTTTGTTTGTTAAAGATTCATCATTTTAGTTGAAACTTCACATTTTTAGTTGAGAATTAAACTATTTTGTTGAAAATTTATATTTTTAATTGAAAATTAATTTTTTTCTAGTTAAAAATTCATGTATTTTGTTGAAAAATCATCCTTCTTGGTAGAAAATTAATTTTCTTGCTTGAAAATTCATATATTTCGGTTGAAAATGCAGCTGTTTTGTTAAAAATTAGTCTGTTTTGGTTGAGGAGCTATTTTGTTGAACATTATTTTTTTTGGTTGAAGATTCATCTCTTTAGTTGAAATAGCTGAAAATTTGTTTCATTCTTAGTTGAATATTAATTTTTTAGCGAAAATTTAACTATTCCATTTTAGTTTGAAAATTTATCTTTTTTAGTTAAAAATTCAACTACCTGGTCAAAAATTTATCTTTCTTATTTGAAAAATCATATTTTTGGATTGAAAATTCAACTGCTATGCAGATAATTCGTCTATTTGGCTTCAAAATTCAACACTTTTTTTGAAAATTCATATATTTTGTTGAAAATTCGTCTTTTTTGGTAGAAAATCAATCTTCTTGATTAAAAAATCGTCTTTTCGGGTTTGAAATTAAACTAAATGATGGAATGTTGAATTCTTTTGTTGAAAATTAATTTTTTTTAAAGATTCATCATTTTAGTTGAAACTTCATCTTTTTGGTTGAAAATTTAGGTATTTTCTTAAAAAATAATTTTTTTGGTTGAAGATTCATCTCTTAAATTCAACTGTCTGGTTGAAAATGTATCCTTCTTGGTTAAAAGTGCAACTGTTTGGTTGAAAGTTAAATTGTTTTAGTGAAAAAATCAATTATTTGGTTGAAAATTCATGTATTTTGTTGATAATTCGCCTTTTTCGGTATAAAATTAAACTTCTTTGTTAAAAAATAATCCTTTCGGTTAAAAATTCAACTATTTGTTTTAATGTTGAACTCTTTTGTTGAAAATTATTTATTTTTTTTGTTAAAGATTCATCATTTTAGTTGAAACTTCACATCTTTAGTTGAGAATTAAACTATTTTGTTGAAAATTTATATTTTTATTTGAAAATTAATTTTTTTTTTCTAGTTAAAAATTCATGTATTTTGTTGAAAAATCATCCTTCTTGGTAGAAAATTAATTTTCTTGCTTGAAAATTCATCTATTTCGGTTAAAAATGCAGCTGTTTGGTTAAAAATTAGTCTGTTTTGGTTAAGGAGCCAACTATTGTGTTGAACATTATTTTTTTTTTGGTTGAAGATTCATCTCTTTAGTTGAAATATCTGAAAATTTGTTTCATTCTTGGTTGAATATTAATTTTTTGGCGAAAATTTAACTATTCCATTTTGGTTTGAAAATTTATCTTTTTTAGTTAAAAATGCAACTACCTGGTCAAAAATTTATCTTTCTTATTTGAAAAATCATATTTTTTGATTGAAAATTCAACTGCTATGCAGATAATTCGTCTATTTGGCTTCAAAATTCAACACTTTTTTTGAAAATTCATGTATTTTGTCGAAAATTCGTCTTTTTTGGTAGAAAATCAATGTTCTTGGTTAAAAAATCGTCTTTTCGTGTTTAAAATTAAACTATTTGATTGAATTCTTTTGTTAAAAATTCATTTTTTTTTAAGATTCATCATTTTAGTTAAAACTTTATCTCTTTGTTTGAAAATTTAAGTATTTTGTTAAAAATTCATTCTTTTGGTTGAAGATTCATTTTTTTTGGTTGAAGATTCATCTCTTAAATTCAACTATCTGGATGAAAATGTATCCGTTTTGTTTAAAAATGCAAGTATTTGGTTGAAAGTTAAATTGTTTCAGTGGGAAATTCAAATATTTGGTTGAAAATTCTTGTATTTTGTTGATATTTCGTCTTTTTTGGTATAAAATCAGATTTCTTTGTTAAAAAGTTATCTTTTTGGTTGAAAATTGATCTATTTGTTCAAATTTTGAACTCTTTTATTAAAAATTATTTTTTTGTTGTTGTTAAAGATTCATCATTTTAGTTGAAACTTCATATCTTTAGTTGAGGATTAAAATATTGTGTTGAAAATTTATATTTTTAATTGAAAATTAATTTTTTTCTATTGGAAAATTCACCTTTTGTCTTGAAAATTCAAGAATTTGGTACAAAATTAACTTTTTTGTTGAAAAATCATATTTTTGGATTAAAAGCCAACAGTTTTATAGATCATTTTTCTTTTTGGCTTCAAAATTCAAGAATTTTGTTGGAAATTCATATATTTTGTTGAAAATTCGTCTTTTCTGGTAAAACATTGATTTTCTTGGTTTAAAATTTAACTATTTGGTTGAAAGTTGAAGTAATTTGTTAAAAATTTCCTTTTTTTTTGGATTAATCCCTTTTGTTGAAAATTTAACTATTTTGTTGAAAATTCATCTACTTGGTTGAAAATCCATCCTTGTTGATTAAAAATGAACTTTATTGTTGAAAATTCGTATTTTCCGATTTAATAGTCAACTGTTTTATTTTTGGTAGAAAACTTACGTTTTTCAGTTCAAAATTTAACGATTCAGTTGAAAATTCATGTCTTTTTTTTTAAATTCGTCCTTTTGTAGAAAATTAATCTTCTTGGTTGAAAATTCATTATCTTTGGTTGAAAATCAACTTTTTTGTTGAAAATTCAACTGTCTTCGAAAAATTTCATCTTTGTGGCTTGGAAATTTAACTATTTGGTTGTTAATGCAAATATTTAGTCAAAAGTTAATTTTGTTTTGTTGAAAATTTGTCTTTTTCGTATAATATTAATTTTCTTGGTTGGAAATTAAATTATTTGGTTGAAAGTTGAAGTGATTTGTTAAAAATTTACTTTTTTCTCAGGAATAACATCTTTGGTTGAAAATTTAATTATTTTGTTGAAAATTCAAATAATTTGTTAAAAATTTTTGAAGATTCATTTCTTTGGTTGAAAACTCATGTGTTTTTTGAAAATTCATCCTTTCGGGTTTAAAAATAAACTATTTGATTGATGTTGAATTTTTTTGTTGAAAATTTTTTTTTAAGATTCATCATCTTAGTTCAAGCTTCATCTTTTTGTTTGAAAATTTAAGTATTTTGTTGAAAATTCATTTTTTTTTGTAAGATTCATCTCTTAAATTCAACAATCTGGTTGAAAATATATCCGTTTTGGTTAAAAATGCAAGTGTTTGGTTGAAAGTTAACTTGTTTTAGAGGAAAATTCAAATATTTGGTTGAAAATTCATGCATTTTGTTGATACTTCATCTTTTTTGGTATAAAAATATAATTCTTTGTTAAAGAGTCATCTTTTTGGTTGAAAATTCAACCTTTTTGTTTGAATGTTGAACTCTTTTGATAAAAATTATTATTTTTTTTTGTTAAAGATTCATCATTTTAGTTGAAACTTCATATCTTTAGTTCTGAATTAAACTATTTTGTTGAAAATCTATATTTTTAATTGAAAATTAATTTTTTTCTAGTTGAAAATTCACTTTTTGGCTTGAAATTCAAGAATTTGGTAGAAAATTAATTTTTTTGTTGATAGATCATATTTTTGGGCTGAAAATCCAACTGTTTTGTAGATCATTTTTCTTTTTGACTTTAAAATTTAACTTTTTTGTTAAAAATTCAACTATTTGGTTGAAAATTCGTCTTTTTGAGTTGGACATTCATATCTTTTGGTAGAAAATCTTTTTTGGTCACGTAGGCATATTAGCAACTAAACTAACTAGAAACACGAAAAAATGCAAATTACGCTTGTCAACGAGGGGTGCCGGGGTCAAAAATAGCCCAAAATTGGTAACGTAGTTCATGGACAGCCCCTTATGCATTATAATATTTTTCGATGGAATGACAGTTTTTGATCTACTTGTCTGAACCAAAATGGGTTTGATCTTCAGCTGAGAAAAAAATGCCTCTCTCGCTCCGCTGGGATTGGAACCCAGGTCTTCAGATTCCCGGTCTGGTGAAAGACCAGACCAGCAAACCGTTTTGGTTTAGAGTAGTAGATGAAAAACTGTCATTCCATCGACGAAAAACTAATCTTAACAACTTTTAAGCTTATTTTACTTAATAATTTCAGGGTCGCTACTGCCCACAGCGTTCAATCAGTAAATAATTTTTTCAAATTCAAATTTCGTACTTGTTTTCGAGCCACTCGAGGAATGATCTGAAATAACGGTACTTAGTTTTGTTCTTCCTCTGTCCTCAATCTTAACTTTTCTTCTCGGTTGTACATAGACATCTTCTATTATTGCAATATAATATAAATAAATTATTAAGAAATATCTCTGAATATTAAATAACTGAAGATAAAGAGTAATTTTTTTAACAAACTGTCAATTTATTATTTCATTGATAAAATTGTTCTAAATAAGTTTTTTTTTTAAAGAACGGCACTTACCAGTGGAAGATCTGTAGGAAAGATCATCCGGTACAGAATTTGCCTTTAGAAACAATTGTCGAAAGTAGGATTGCCTTTCATTAACGCATGGTGGTCGAAGCTCGTAAACTTCCCCTTGATGTTCGTCAAATAAAGCTATAATCTGTTTGAATAATAAAAACCAGCTTAAGATTGAAGAAATACAAAATATCGCTCGAAAGAGGTTAAAACAAAAAAATTATTTTAAAAAGTGCAATAAATAATAGAAAGTATTTCCTTAACATTTTTTTTCAAATCAATAATCGAGAAATCATTTTTAAAAAATGGTTTAGAATGCAAATAGTTATTTGGGATCGTCCATATATTACGTAACGCTTTTAGGGGATAGGGGGAGGCTTCAAAAAATGTCGCATAACATTTTATAATATGTAATAATAAAAAAAATGTAAAGTAATATAAGAGGGTACGGTGGAGTGAAAAAACTTATTTGTTTAAATGTGTTTTCAGGGTATGTGTTGAAGTTTAGGTATACTATCAGGATAACCCGTGATTTAAAAAAAGTTTAGACATCACTGACAAAAATTAGGTTTTCTTGTATTTGATTAATGGGATACTTATTTACAATTTTTTTAAAAGTAGTTTTCATAAAATTAGTTCTGTAAGAGTGGAAGAAACCCACTATTTTTTTAACCGTAAAACATGTTTTCTGACTTAGTTCCTAGGCCACTTCAAAATATTCGAAAAATGCAAAATTTGCATCATTTAAATTTATACATTTTTTTAAATTTAGAAAACGTAAAAAAGCCGTTGGCGAAACACATATTTCACGTTTATTCTGCGTTTTTTCGCAATTCTAAGGAGTTTAGTTGCCAATTTGCCTACGTGACCAAAAAAGATTTTTTGCCAGTAGAGATGAATTTTTAACCCAAAAAAGATGAATTGTCAAAAACAAAACTAACTTCTAGCCAAACAGTTGCATTAACTACCAAATAGTTGAATCTTCGACTAAAAAAAGGTGACTTTAACAAAATAGTTGAACTTTCAATAAAAGAAATACATTTTTAACAGAATAGTTGAATTTTTAACCAACTAGTCGAATTAGAGACATTTTCAACCAAATGGATGAATTTTGAAACAGAAAATATTAAAATTCAACCAAGAATAGTTGAATTTTCAACCAAATAATTCAATTTTCAAGCCAAAAAAACGAATTTTTTAGAAGACAGTTGAATTTTCAACACGTAATGTTGAATTTTCAACAAAAAAGTTCATTTTCAACCAAGAAAGATGATGTTTTTTTTTTCATAAAAGATGAATTTTCAATCCAAAAGGACGAATTTTCAACAAAACAGTTAAATTTTCTACCAAAGAAGATGTCTTTAATAAAATATTTAAATTGTTACTTCAAACGAAAAAGTTTTCAAAAAGAGAGTTGACTTTTTAAGCAAATAGCTGAATTTTCATCCTACAAACATGCATTTAATGCCAAATTGTAAACAAAAAAGGTTAAAATTCAACCAAAAACAGTTGCATTTTCATCCAAATAGTTGAATCTTCGAGCCATCAAGACGAATTTTTTAGAAGACAGTTGAATTTCCAACCCGTAATGTTGAATTTTCAATAATAAAGATTATTTTAAATCCAAAAGAACGAATTTTTAACAAAACAGTTAAATTTTGGACTAAAGATGGTGACTTTAATAAAATATTTGAATTGTCAACTAAATAAATGAACTTTCAACAAAATAGTTAAATTTTTAACAAAATTGCTGAATTTTTAACCTATAAAGAAATGAATTTTCAACCAAGAAGATTAATTTTCTGACAAAAGACGAAAAAAGTACATAAATTGTCAACCAAATAGTTGGATTTTCAATTTAAAACATAAGTCTTAGATGGATAGATAATAATAGTGGTTTACACGTTTGAGTAACAAGTAATATTTAATCTGAGAGAGGTAAGTAAGGAGTTTACAGGATGAAAGATCGATTTATAAATCGTAGGGCAGTAACATATAGAGTCGAGTGTCGGAGGAAGATCCACAAATTTAAACGAAGGGCCCGAAAGCGTGCACAATTTCGTTGGGTTCCGATGAGGTACGAAAACAAGCGAAAATTCTCGAAGCCGTTTTACACAATATTTGGAGTAGTATAAGCTAGAGAGTTACGGTACGTTG
This sequence comes from Melikaiella ostensackeni, assembly GCA_032362435.1. NCBI lineage: Eukaryota > Metazoa > Arthropoda > Insecta > Hymenoptera > Cynipidae > Melikaiella > Melikaiella ostensackeni. The sequence goes on along the minus strand of JAUMHM010119770.1, from coordinate 7,729 downwards.
AGATTTAGCAAAATATGAAAAGCCTGAAGGGCCGAAGTGAGAGCGCCTATACCAGTCATTGTTAGGGGATTAGGACTCGGTTCTCGACATTTTTGAAATTTTCATCGGAGAGCAATAACCAGTAATAAACATGAATTCGAAAGTCTGAAGTTCGAGTGTTGTAAAGATTATCCTAAAACCTAAAAGATTCGACGAAAGCACCTTTCGAAACAGATGTGTCAAAAATCATTAATCTGTTTGCGCAGCAACATACATGAATTTTCAGCTTGTAAAGGATAAATTTTCAACCAAAGAGGTGAATCTTTAAAAAAAATTAATTTTTAACAAATTAGTTCAACTTTCAACCAAATAATTAAACTGTCAACCAAAAAAAAAAGAATTTTCTACACAGAAGATTAATGCTCTATCAAAAAGACGAATTTTCAACCAAAAAGCATGAATTTTCAACAAAAAAGTTAGTTTTCTACCAAACAGTTTAATTTTCTACAAAACAGTTGAATTTTCGACCCAAAGGGACGAATTTCCTACAAAACAGTTGAGTTTTTAACCCGAAAATATGAATTTTTAACAAAAAAAGTTAATTCACAACCAAACAGTTGAACTTTCAACTAAAAAGATGAATCTTCAACAAAAAAAATGTATTTTTTACAAAGTAGTTCATCTTTAAACCAACTAGTTGATTTTTCAACCAAAAAAGATGAATTCTCAATGAAACATGTGACAGTTAATATTTCAAAGAAACACGATTTTAATTGTAAATCAAACACAGTTGAATTCGAACAAAAACACGAATTTTCGACAAAATAATTGAATCCTCATCCAAGAAAAATTAATTTTCAACCCAACAGTTGCATTTTTAACCAAAAAGGATGAATTTTCACTGAAGCAGATTAACTTTCCACCAACAAAGACGATTTTTCAACATAATACATGAATTTTCAACTAGAATAGATCAATTTTCAATTGAAAATATCGATTTCCAGCCATAAATGGAATAGTTACATTTTCAGTTGAAAAAAAAAATTAATTTTCAGCCAAAAGGAAGCGAATTTCTAGCAAAACAGTTTAATGTTCAACAAAAAATATGAATTTTCAACAAAACAATTTTATTTACAACCAAACAGTAGAATTTTCAACTAAAATGATGTATCTTCAACAAAAAAATGTATTTTTTACAAAGTAATTCAACTTGAAACCAACGAAACCTGTAATAAATATGTAATAGTTAATATTTCAAAGAAACAAGATTTCAATGCAAATCAAACAGTTGAATTCAACCAAAAAGACGAATTTTCGACCAAATAGTTAAATCCTCAACCAAGAAAGATTAATTTTCAACCCAACAGTTGTATTTTTAACCAAAAAGGATGAATTTTTACTGAAGAAGATTAACTTTCTACCAATAAAGACGATTTTTCAACATATTAGATGAATTTTCAACTAGAATAGATCAATTTTCAATTGAAAATATCGATTTCCAGCCAAAAATGGAATAGTTACATTTCCAGTTGAAAAAAAATTAATTTTCAGCCAAAATTAAGCGAATTTCTAGCAAAACAGTTTAATTTTCAACAAAAAATATGAATTTTCAACAAAAAAAGTTAGTTTTCTACTAAACAGTTTAATTTTCTGAAAAAGTGTTGAATTTTCGAGCCAAAGGGACGAATTTCGTACAAAACAGTTGAATTTTTAACCCGAAAATATGAATTTTCAACAAAAAGAAGTTAATTTACAACCAAACAGTTGAATTTTCAACTAAAATGATGAATCTTCAACAAAAAATGTATTTTTTCCAAAGTAGTTCAACTTTAAACAAAAGAAACCTTTGATAAACATCTAATAGTTAATATTTCAAAGAAACAAGATTTCAGTTGCAAATCAAACAGTTGAATTCAACCAAAAACACGAATTTTCGACCAAATAGTTAAATCCTCAACCAAGAAAAATTAATGTTCAACCCAACAGTTGTATTTTTAACCAAAAATATGAATTTTCAACAAAAAAGTTAGTTTTCTACCAAACAGTTTAATTTTCTACAAAACAGTTGAATTTTCGAGCCAAAGGGTCGAATTTCCTACAAAACAGTTGAGTTTTCAACCCGAAAATATGAATTTTCAACAAAAAAAAGTTAATTTACAACCAAACAGTTGAATTTTCAGCTAAAATAATGAATCTCCAACAAAAGAATGTATTTTTTACAAAGTAGTTCAACTTGAAACCAACGAAACCTGTAATAAATATCTAATAGTTAATATGTCAAAGAAACAAGATTTCAGTTTCAAATCAAACATTTGAATTCAACCAAAAAGACGAATTTTCGACCAAATAGTTAAATCTTCAACCAAGAAAGATTAATTTGCAACCCAACAGTTGTATTTTTAACCAAAAAGGGTGAATTTTCAACGAAGAAGATTAACTTTCTACCAAAAAAGACAATTTTTCAACATAATACATGGATTTTCAACTTAATAAATGAATTTCCAACTAGAAAAGATCAATTTTCAATTGAAAATATCGATTCTCCGCCAAAAATGGAATAGTTACATTTCCAGGTGAAAAAAAAAATTAATTCTCAGCCAAAAGAAAGCGAATTTCTAGCAAAACAGTTTAATTTTCAACAAAAAATATTAATTTTCAACAAAAAAATTTAGTTTTCTACCAAACAGTTTAATTTTCTGAAAAATTGTTGAATTTTCGAGCCAAAGGGACGAATTTTCTACAAAACAGTTGAATTTTCAATAAAAAAGTTATTTACAACCAAACAGTTGAATTTTCAACTAAAATGATGAATCTTCAACAAAAAAAAATTATTTTTACAAAGCAGTTCAACTTTAAACCAAGTAGTTGATTTTTCAACCAAACAAGATTTTAATTGTAAGCGAATTTTTAACAAAAGAGTTAAATTTTCAAACAAAGAGATGAATCTTCAACAAAAAAAATGATTTTTTAACAAAATAATTAAATTTTAAACTGAACAGTTTGAATTTAATTGAAAACGAGAAAAAAGGGAAAGAGGGGAATTTTCTTGAAAACATGGAGGAAATGAAGAATTCTTGAAAAAAGGCGAAAAGAGGGAAAGGAGTGTGAAGTCTGATATATGACATCTTTCGCAGAATTCGCTAACTTTGTTAAAGTTTATCAGGAAACGTACTAAAAATTATCTAAGTTCGTAACATTCCTTCCACGGCCCCCCTCCCCTCCAACCTGTTACCAGCCGCAGTTTTTGTCGAGACCCCCCCCCTCAAGTTGGTAACGTAGTGTATGGACGGCCCCTAAGTGTTCCATTAACCGAATCCCAAAAAATATTCTTTTTGTTGATATTTCAAGAAAATCTAACTTGATCAAAAATATTTTTTTTTCTAAAATATGATTTTATATTATTATTTGTTGTAAAAAACCGTACCCATGTAAAGTTGGCAATTATTTTTGCACACATAGAAAAAATGTTTTAAGTTTTTTAAATTTGAAAACTTTTTACCCCTCTGTGGTGGTTGAAAGTGATATCCAAAAAATTTGAAAGAAGTCCAAAAAAGCGTTAGGTAATATGAGTGTTCGGATGTTGTAAGGGCACAAAATTTTCTCGTGCAAAAACAAAGTTCCCTGGAGGCTTTGAGGCAAATTTTCGAATTTAAGTATTTAAAGGATATATCTGGATGTGAAATTTTATTGCGCGTCTTTTTTCCCTTCAGACAAAATGTTGTAGCTTTTTTAGTTTCCAAATTAAAGCCAAAAGACTGACTTTTTTGAAAAAATCGATTTTAATACGTTTTTCACTTCAACTCGTGCTTTGTTCGTCGTTTTCGGATTTTTTAAATAAAATTTTCAGGAAAACCGCTTTCGGGTCTCCTTCGGTTGATAGAGCAACAGGATTTCAAAAATGTATTTTCGAAAAAATTTTATTAATTTTTTTCTGATACTCGGCGTGAGTCGGACTTTTATAACTTCGAGCGTTTCGTTTATCGAGAGAATTTAAAACAAGCAAAGACTTCTCGCGACAAATGCGGAGAAAGCTGTAATAAAGTTTTTTGGAAAGTTTCAGATCAAAATATTTAACAGTTTAGGAGTAGTTATGATTATATATATATATATATATATATATATATACCGTATGAATTAAATTTTTTAGTGAATAAAAATTTAACGAAAATAAATTAACAAAATACTCATGAATTTTATTCAATTTTTAATGTATTTTTAGGTTTCTTTAGATTTAAATGTAGGATACTCTAATGTACTCCTAATTTTTACACTTGTACGTGTCTAATTATTTTACATTAAACGAATATAAACGTGAATTAAAAATAAAAATGTACAAACTATAGTATACGTATAGAATCTCTTTCACAATATTAGAGGTCCAGTGAAGAATTCCGGACTAACTGATCTATTTTCATTTTAAAATAGATTTATACAAAGTGCAGTGAACGTGTACGTAGGTTTGTTCACAAAATGAATGTTCAAGGTCGCTTACGAGTTAAGCCGAACGCAGGTGTAAACTAGTGTTGGGCGTTACACTCAGCGTGTCTTCCAGAAAAAATTTTCTCGAGAAATTTTTTTCGTTTGCGAGAATTTTTTCTCGCGCGCAAGAAAATTTGTCTGCGAGAGAAGATCTATGGCTATGCAAGTAATTTCACATCTTGAGAAAGGAGACTCGGGCAAAGGTTGGGGTCCGTTGTGACCTCACAGCGGATGCGCCTATTGTGATTGCCTCGCGCGACCTTCCCATTATTAGACTTTATAGAACCAGTTGTGAAAAAGTAAAGTTTTGTAAAATATTAATAAATCGAATTTGAATGGGCTGCATTAGCTTCATTAGATTATGACAAGAAGATTAAAAAAAGATAGTTAAAAATCAGTTAATATCTTCAATGCCATTTGAGAGTTATTGTACTTTTGCACATGGACTTAAACATTTCCTGTATTACTGAAAATATTAATAGATTTTCATCAACGAAAAATTTGTTAATTTTAAGGGATTAAATTTGAAATTATTCAATGAAACAAATTAAAAGTACGTACATTATATGTACAAAGTACGAAACCGAAATTATTGAAGTATTAAGGATTTCAATTGGATTGTACATTTTAAATAAAATTTGTTCAATTTCAAGCGCTTTCCATTAAAAAATTTCCCACTTATCAAATTGCAATCGGATTATTCAGATTTTTCACGCTTCACACGGATGAATGGGAAAAATCGATTCCCAAAGTTGTACAATACATTTTCACGGACAAATTTCCTCCCTAGTTACGACAAACAATTTTAATTAGCTGACAATACATTTTCACGGACAAATTTCCTCCCTAGTTACGACAAACAATTTTAATTAGCTGAATCAATTTACACTTAACTCTGGATTTATGTTCAATATCGGGGATCGTCTCGATGACCGTGAATCCGTTCCAAGAATATGTACGATGTAAACAGTCAGGGGGAATTGCGAAACTTCGCTGAGCTCGCGCGCATCTCTCTCGTCCCCTCGGACCTCCCCACCACCGAATGCGAGGCCGGCGGCAATCCTCTCTCTCGCCGTCTTCAACCGCTCGCTCACGAGTGCGAGCTCGCAGCATTCTAAAAAGGCCATAAACCCAAGTTACTTCAATCCAGAGTTGAGTGTACGTAGATCACTAGAAAAGAGTGAGAAAAATGTTGATGAAAATCGGTTAACATTTTCAGTAATACAGGAAGTTTTTAAGGAGGTACGATGATTATGCAACCTCAATACGATTTTTTTCAATTTAAAATATTGTATCAATGAATAGTTCTTACGTGATTGTACAAAATTTAAATTAATGTACCGGTGCTAGTTTTCAATATATTTAGCTTTAAAGTTACTGATTTTTGCATGGGGTCTTATGGGAGAGCAGTAGCTCTTTGTATGTAATTAATTTTCACGACTAGGATTTCAATACGATTTTTCCACAAAACATATAATAAGATAGTTCAAATCTTTCTCAATTCAGATATATAAACAAATATAGGTCTTTCGGGGTTATTTATCTTTTTTTTTTTTAAATTACCGAGACATATCTCAAACTTTCTTGTACTGGGCGTCCAACGACATAGCCACCGGCGTGTGCCGGCACGGTAGCTGGCAACATCGCGCTAACTTTAGTCTATGAAGCTGAGTAGGAGTAGAGAAGTAGAAGGGAAAAGGAGAACGCGCAATGTTAATAGGGGGATAGAAGATGCACTGTGAAAAGAGGCCTGACCAACTAATGAATGAATCTACTGAATTGTGTTTTGTGCGTACTATTTAGGTGAATAGGGCACGCAAAAAATTATATTACGGTATTATAATGTGGAGTATAATCATCACATCCAGAAAAAAGTTTGGTTGAATCAACAAAATATTTGTTGCTTCAACCATGAAATTTGGTTATTGCATAGTCAAAAAAATGTTGAAGTTTTAGTTGATTTTAGCAAATATAGTTTGCTAAAATACAATTTGCTAAAATTTTGGTTGATATAACCAAAAGCCTTTGTTAATTTTAGCAAATATAAATAGTTTGGTGGATTTAAGAAAAAAATTGGTTAAACCAAAAAAATACTTGGTCCAATCGACAAAAAATTTGTACACTATTAACCAAATCCTTGCTTGAAATCAACCAAACGATTTCGTTGAATGCACAAAATTTTTCTTCTAAATGCATTAATGCTCTTAACGGTATACAGTTCAATCTGTACAGTTCTCTTAGTTGGATAACGTAACAAATTAACAACATTTCTATATTTAGCGCTTGTTTCCTCTTTAACAGCTCTGTACGTTTCTATTATTTTGTTTTGTATTTTATTATTTCAGAATTAATTGAATTTATGTACAAAGTAATATAGTAATAGTTGCATAGTTCAGCTTATATCATTTTTGTTGAATACTTTGCTTATATTTTACCCCAATACAAAAATGTATAAAGATAATCAATAGCTTATAATACATACATATTCAAATGATTTTATCTTGTAAAAAAACGAATTGAGATCATAATTGATATACAATCATTACTATGCAGAATATACGCTCATTTTTTTCAAGGGACTACAATTGCTACACCAATGAGGTTAATCCTTTTGAAAATCTCAGCTACTACCGTAAAAGGGGCAGGTGCAAACCCCGCTTTCCCCTCCGCTTTCCCACTTCCCGCGCTCTGTTCCATCTAGACCTAGAGGGAAAATACGTCGGTCGCGACGTTGCCAGCTATTCAATTACGACCTCAGGCGCTAGTCAAAAGCCTTAATTTTATTAATATTTTCCTACTTAAAAAATGTTTACAAGTTAATAATTGTTGCCGCATAAGAACTTAAATTGAACGTAAATATTTATGGCAACCTTTTTGAATTTCTGTGAATAAAAAAATTTCAGACCCTCAATTGACTAGAAATGCCTTCATCGTTCCTCCTTAAGGGCATGTCATACGTGAATCACGTAAACCGATTCCTACTTTACCGACATTTTTTCGCCATACTACTCTGCAGTCCCAAATTCATAAGCAGTATCTATATATTTTGTCGAGAATACGTTATGATAATTTACGTGTTCTTTTTGACCTACTCTGTAGTACTCTTTTGACTTACACATCCTACATAACAAATAATTAGCTTATATGTTGCAAAAACGTATATGTATATAGTATGGTTGCAAAGCTGAAACTTGAAGGAATTGACGGAAGGGCACCACCAGGAGTGGAGCCTGCGGCTTAATTTGACTCAACACGGGGAACCTCACCAGGC
>JAUMHM010119762.1:0-20142 GCA_032362435.1 Melikaiella ostensackeni | reverse complement strand
GGGGTAGGGTGGGACGGGGAAAGTGAGGAAAAGTAAGGGAGGGGTAGAGGGGAGGACGTTGAGATGGGAGAGGCGTTGAGGAGAGGGAAAGTGAATTGTGGGTGAGTGGTGGGGATTGCAATGTGCGGAGGGGCAGTGAGGAGGAGATGATAAGTTATCGGGTGTGATGTGGTGGTGTGGGGGAGTGAGGGGATGGAAGGGGGAGGTTGGTTCGGCTAAGATCACCTTCCAGTAACTAAATATAGGAAATTCCCCCTCAGTTGTTTACTCAACTATTTTTTTTAAATTTAAGTTGAACAATGATGTCAATGAAAAAAGTGAATTAAAAAATTGAGTAATTGAATGAGTTATGCATATAAAGATTATTTTAATTGCTTTTACCTATGATCATTCTTAAAATGTGGCGTGAGAAACGGGGGTTGGGAGAAGTTATACATTTTAAATATTTTATTAGAATGGGTATGGATCCCCTTTTGTAGGCGCTACTTTTATTAATTTTCAGGGTTTCGTAGCCCCGGGCAGAAGCCTTTATAGTTTTGGTCGGTGTCCGTCCGTCCGATATACATGTTGCCTTCTTTTACCAATTTTTTTCTACCCCCCGGACATTTCTCACGTGAAATTCTATATCAAGAAAAGCGAGGGCAAAAAGCTTGACTTCCTCTTCTATTCACATTTTTCAGTCACCTTCGAACAAGGCAAATCATTAAAGTTAACAGAAAGCCTAATGAATGTTATTCGAAGTTTCCACATAGGAGCACTATCCGTGTTATGCCGCTCCGCGCCGAGCTAGTGTAATAAAGGAGAGAAAAAACGAGAGAAAGATTGAATGTACTTACTCGTACCCCCAACGCTGTGGGGAGTAGCCTTTTTCAACCGTCAGAGGTGAAGCTGCTCATATCCGACTCAAAGCTCTTTTATGAATTCATCGCTTGCAGAAGAGCCGGCTTTCTTAAATTAAATTTTATGACTTTTTAAATCAATATTTGTAAAGCTTTTGTTTAGTCTACAGTATCTACACTCTCAAAAATTGTTATACTTTTTAGAAACAGGATTAGTTTCTGGGCCTAAAATGTTGCGCAGTTTTCTGTAACTTACGAAGAAATTTTCTAACCAGAATTTTCTTTGCTACATTCTTATGTGGTTAAAAAAAAACGAATCAAGTTTTTTAACCAGGCTTCTACTGCCAATATTTATGGTTATAGCCGTGATTCGCTATGAATGAAGACTAATGCAAAATAAAGATAAAATCATCATTCCTCATAATAATCTACAAGCGTACGCAGGTTATACATTCTGTTTGCAGCATAAAGCTGATTCGTTGAGATGCTTCTGTTCTTTATTCATTTCTGTGTCCTTAAATTGGTTCGTTTCATGATTTAAAGCTTAGAAATACATATGTTAGTGTAAAGTTAATAGTTGAAAACTAATATTTTCAAAATAAATATTTTTTGTGCTTTACTTATTATGTTTCCTTATTTTTCCTTCCAGTTAATAAGTTTCTCATTTTTCCATACTTCAAATACTTGCAACAAAGAAGAGCCTAACCTTTTTGACTTCTGATATCAGTTCTAGTAAAAATAATCAAATTGCTAAAATTTTTTATAATTACCATTTTTTAATTCAAGCATGAATGAAGTCTTTCACCCTCTTAGTTTATTATATGAAAAACTCAAAATGATTTCAATTACTATAAAAGTTGTACGACATTTTCCTTCTTAAATCTTTCAAAGCTGCCAATTGAAAAAATTTTTAATCTTACTTCTTGATCAGCAATCAGCTTCAAACTTTCGACATTAAATCATTTTATGATGGAATCGTTTAGTAATAAGCAAATGTGGAATAAAAGCATGTATCAAAACATTCAAAACAGTTTGGTTTCATTTTTAAATTTTTTAAATTTCATCGTTTGAAAATAATTATACTTTATAGCTCAAAGAAAATTAAAACCAAGGCTCAGATAAACCTGATATGTCCAAAATTTTATATTTTTCAATTTAAATATTGTTGGCCTTCAATATTTCGAACTAAAAGCCTGAATAAACAAATTTGCTGATGATAGTTTTTCTCAGGAGCCAATAGTTGTATTAACACGTCCAAAATTGTAAAATTTCAAATTTAAATTTGTGAACTTTATAATTTTTATCCTTCCAAAACTATGATTCATTCAATCTCAGAAACCATCCCCAAAGTAGTAAGGGTATTTTTTCCAAGATCATCTCTTATAAATATTCATTAGTGATGATCCAGGAAAAAATGGTCAAAAAAGTTAATAAAAATATATGGTCATATGTGTCATATACGTTCATCATCCTTTAAAATAATATGCTGGGTACAAAAATATACTGAGAGTATTCAAAATGTGATTAACTCTTATAAATATCACAATATTTCTGTACCTAGAAATTCTGATTAAGAAATTCTGATAAAAGAATTCTGATCAAAAATTTCTGATGAAAAAATTCTGATCACATCACATCACATCACGTCACGTCACTCCTCGCCACGCCACACCACGTCACCTCACAACACGTCACGTCGCATCACTTCACTTCACATCACATCACGTTACGTCAAGTCACGCCTCGCCACGTTACGTCACTTCATGACACGTCACATCGCGTCGCATAGCATCGAATCGAACCACTTCACGTCACATCACATCAAATCACATTACATTACATTATATTATATCGCGTCACATCACGTCACGTCAAGTCACGCCTCGCCACGCCACGCCACGTCACGTCGTGTCACGGTGCATCGCATCACATCGCTTCACATCACATCACATCACGCCTCGTCACACTACGTCACATCCCGTCACGACACGTCTCGTCACGTCATGTCGCGTCACCTCGCGTCGCATCGCTTCACTCACAGCAGATTACATCACAACACATCACAGCACATCACGCAACGCAACGCAACGCAAGGCCACGCAAAAAAATGTGAAATAATGTAACGTAGCGTAACATAACATGACGTAACGTCACTTAACATAACGTAACGTGACCGATTTCCAATGAAAAACGTTAATATAATCTGAAACAATTCCAAAATTGCAAATCTTATACGAATTATGATGATTTTTGTTTTAAAATGAATTAGTGTCACATGTGAAACGCCAACGTAACCTAACATTGTTCAAAAATTATGAACCTTTGAATTCCGATATTTTGTATTATCTTGTAAAGAAACTATATAAATAAATGACCAGTGTGGACATTCAAAGGCAGAAAGAAGTCGTTTTTATCCTTAATTTTCATGAAATTATGAAGCCATTGATGCTTAATGATGGATAATTGTCATCAAATATATTTTTTAAAATCTTATTAACAAATTCTCTAAATGAATTCGTAGCGTGGATATGGAAAGATAGAAGAAACGCGCTTTTTCGTTTCATTTGTCTTGATAAACATGATCAGTAATTTCTCGTGATGTTATTTTGATCAAAATCAAATTTTCTGAACATACAGGTATGCTAAGTGTGGGCGTTTAACGTCAGAAAAAAATTAGTTTTTTCTTCAATTAGCCTTAAATTATGTTGCCAATTATGTTTAGTAATTGTTGTTTCTTTTACATAATTTGAGGAAAATTGAGAGAAAAACGATTTCTCTCTGCCTTTAAATGTCTACACTGGGCATTTGTTTGTATAATTTATTTACAAAATTAATGAAAAATATCGAATGGCAATTTCCCATCACTAAACATTACTGGCGATAGAATTTGAGGAAAATAAAGGGAAAAAACGACTTCTTTTTGCCTTTAAATGTTTATACTAGGAATTTGTTTATATAATTTATTCATGAAATTAATTAAAAATATCAAATGATAATTTTCCATTATAAACAGTAATGGTGACAGAATTTGAGGAAAATTAGGAGAAGAAACGACTTCTCTCTGCCTTTGAATGTCTACACTGGGCATTTGCTTATACAATTCATTTTTAAAGTAATAAAAAATATCGAATGACAATTTCCATTATTAAACATCACTGGCGCCACAAATCGAGGGAAATAAAGAGAAAATCGATTTCCTTCTACCTTTAAATGTCTACACGGGCATTTGTTCATATAACTTATTTATAAAATTAATAAAAGTATCGAATGGCAATTTTCTATCATTAAACATTCCTGACAATAGAATTTCAGGAAAATAAAGGGAAAAAATGACTTCTTTCTGCCTTCAAATGTCTATACTAGGAATTCCTTCATATAATTTATTTATAAAATTAATCAAAAATGTCAAATGCCAATTTTCCATCATTTAACGTTACTGGCGATAGAATTTAAGGAAAATTAAGAGAAGGAACGATTTATTTCCGCCTTTAAATGTCTACACGGTGCATTTGCTTATATAATTCATTTTTGAAAGTAGAATGAAATATCGAATGACAATTTCCATCATTGAACATCAATGGTGCCATAAATCGAGGAAAATTAAGAGAAGAGCGATTTCCTTGCGCCTTTAAATGTCTACACGGGGCATTTGCCCATATGATTCATTTTTAAAAGTAAAATAAAATATCGAATGACAATTTCCATCATTAAACATCATTGGCGCCACAAATCGAGGAAAGTAAAAAGAAAAACAATTTCTCTTTGCCTTTAAATGTCTACACTGGGCATTTGTTCATATAATTTATTTATAAAATTATTAAAGGTATCGAATGACAATTTTTCATCATGAAACATTACTGACAATAGAATTTGAGGAAAATAAAGGGGAAAAACGACTTCTTTCTGCCTTCAAATGTCTATACTAGGAATTTCTTCATACAATTTATTCATAAAATTAATCAAAAATATCAAATGACAATTTTCCATCATTAAACGTTATTGGCAATTGCTCATATAATTCATTTTTAAAAGTAAAATAAAATATCGAATGACAATTTCCATCATTAAACATCACTGGGGCCACAAATCGAGGAAAATAAGGAGAAAAGCAATTTCTTTCTGCCTTTAAATGTCTACACTGGGCATTTGTTTATATAATTTGTTAAAAAAATTAATCAAAACTATCGAATGACAATTTTCCATCATTAACCATCACTAGCGCCACAAATTGAGGAAAAAATGATTTCTTACTGTCTTTAAATGTCCGCACTGGACATATGTTTATATAATAATTTACGAAATTAATAAAGAATAGCGGGTGACAACTTTTCATGATTAAAAGTCTCTTCTCCGATGGAAACAAGTAATTTTAATGCAAAAATGTACTTCGCAAATGAAAAATTCATAATATAGCATATCTGTTAATTTAATTTGCTTATAAAAATTGATTTTACGACAATTTTTTTTTTGCTTTTGAATACCCCTGTGCATAAAGTCCAGCGATGCTAAGCATAGAAAATATTTTCATGAAGATAAACAAAAAAAAAATCGATCTTTTTTCAATTTTTGCATTAACGTAAAAGTTCAAACGAAACAAAAATTGTAAATCTCTCTAAAATCTAATGCTGAATTCTTTATATATATATATATAGGAAATTCAAGATCGGTCAAGAATTGCCTCCTACAAAGTATCTCGAGCCTCGTCTTTTTATTTCATCCTGCTGCGTGTCAGCTCAGAAATTGAGGTTAGGTAGCAATATCAACAAAAAGTTATGACCATTATGTAACTACCACAATCGTTCTATTCAGAATATTTTGGAAAAAATTTTTTTCCATTTAAATTCGGTTTCCAGTTCAAACAGAATTATATTACCTAATGAATTTTGAATTAACCTCGCTTTGTGATATGCATCATATGAGAGAATTATGACAGCATCACTAAAACCTTAAAAAAATGACATACACAACAAATAATTCGATCCCGAGGATTTATGCTGTTATCTATTTAAAGTATACAGTTGAAAATGAAAGTAAAAAATCGAAGAGCATAAATTGCTTTTTCGATGCGAAAGGTATGGAGAGAGTACTTTGCTGTTCATACGCGTAGTGGTACGAATGGACACCGTTTAATCTTAGACCTTGAGGGTCTAGGAACTTCGACAGGACAACCTGCGAAATTACAGGTGAGAACCTGAGGACCTTGCGGTAGAGGGTATGGGGCAATTCTTGACACAGCAGCAATTCACAAAAGATGGTATCTCAATTCTGATTAAAAAAAGGTTGTATCTAAGGGTGGAGAGAGAAAGGTGGCATCAGGGGATACCACTCTAAAAGGTGATATCTTGGGATTCCGCTCTGAAAGACATGCTCAGGAGGCTCTCGCAGGAAGCTCTGGAGGCTCTCGCAGAAGGCTCTGGATGGTCTCGTGAGAGGTTCTGGAGAACCTCACAGAAAACTCTATAGGAAGCTCTAGAGACCCTCGTAGGAGTCTCTAGATGCCCTCGCAGAAGATTCTGAAGAGCCTCGTGGCTCTAAAGGCCCTCGCGAGAGGCCCTGAAAAAGCTAATTGAAGGCTCTCGTGGGCCTTGCGGGAGTCTCTGAAGGCCCTCGCAGTAGGCTCTGGACGGCCTTCTGGCAGGCTGTCGAGGTCCTCGCAGGAGGCTGTGGAGGTCCCGTAGGAGGCTTTAGAGGGCTTTGTGGCAGGCTTTGGCAGTCCATGGAGGGTCTCGTGGCAGGCTTTGGAGGTGCTCGTAGGAGGCTCTGGAGGGCCCCCTTAGAATTCCAGACACAACAGCAGCGAAGGCGAGATCCTTTCATAATAGACAGAGTTTGCTTCTCAATAATACTAATTTTACTGGTTAACAAATGTCACCTATGTATCTGTGGAATGAAACACATCATTTCCGAAGTACTTTTTTGCGCTGAATTGAATTTGACCACCATTTTTTTCACCAGCTCTCCTCTCAAAAATATTTACAGCCTAATTATTTATGAAAATTTTTCATTATAGCGCAAAATGATATAGACTATTTTTTTATCATATAAGAAAAATTCGAAAAAATCGAACCATTCAGGTAGTCTTAAAAATCCTCGAAAATGTAACTGTCAGGGTCAAATCTTAAGAATACTCTTCTTCGTAGTTGGCCATGCACCAACTCAGAGACCCGTAGTTCTTAATTATATTTGACCCCATTCCCAGTATTTTAAGAAAACCATCTGTTTTAGTTGGTCATACCCCAACTCGACAAAATCGGCAAAAAATTTACTGATTGAGAAACGCTTGGAAATCAAGTCTTACATGTTCCAAATAAATTAGTAAAAGTAGGCGGCGGGCGCCTACATAACAGGGTTTCGTAGCTTATCAAGTTATAAATAAATTCGTTTAAATGTCGCTCCCTCCTCCCATTCCCCGTACTTCACGCATTTTTCACTCTTGCACTTCCCCTCGCATCCCCTCATTTTCCTTACCCTGTTCACCACCTTCATTTCATAAGAAAATTAACTTGCACATATCTTTTGAAGAAGAGTAGGCGGAAACAAATGGAGGCCAGATTCGAATTCACTGAAAAAAACTACTTCGGCAACGATGTGTTTCATTCCTATTAAAAAGTACAAATGTTCCTCGATTCGCGTAACATTTCTTAAGATTTTTTTCATTAAAACGGATTATTTGAAGATATAATTTTCAAAACTTTAAATTCAAGGTATAAAACAACATCAAGTAATGAAAGAGCCAATTAGCTTTTCAGCAACAATGAAGGCGGAACTATCGAGAAATATTGTTACACTATTTTTTTTAGATGGGACTTCACTACTGATCATTGAAAACTGAAAAATTAATTAATTTTACAACTTAAGAGTGGGCTGATTTCAAATTTAAGGCGTTTAAAACTGATTTTTTTTTGTAGTATTGGAAAATTGTACAATATCAAACTTATAGCCTTTAGGATTTAAAATTCACAGCTTTCAAAACGTAAAAATAAAAAATTTCCATTTCTTTTTTTCAAACTAAGAGTTTTATATTCAGAGAAATATGAGTTCGGCAGATTCAAAATGAAACTTCAAAAGTTATGCACACAATATGGGAACATTTAAGGGTGAATATTAGGGCGTATCGACAAAATTGAATGTTTTGTTTTTGGTTAGGGCTCAACAGTTTCTGGTAGGTGCCAAAATAGCTTCCGGAAAAGATGATTTCTGAGGAAAAATGTTTTCAGTTCGCGCAAGGCCATTTATATGTCAAAATAGGAGAAAATAGTAGATTTCTCATCGCCAAAGGCTCAAGAATGTTTATTTCTGATCCGGATAAGCAGTAAAAAATGCTTTTGTATCCATATATATATATCTGCTAAGCATAGATCCAATGAAACAATGTCTTGTGTTCGTGCTTTCATGTTAAGGTGACAGATAATCGTAAAATTCACAAAATATCAGACATTTTTAAATAAAACAAGCTCAAAAATGTTTATTTCTAATCTGGACAAGCGGCAAAAAATGTATATTGTACACTCGAACTCCAATATAAGGACAGTTTCGGGAGTTGCTTCGCAAGATTCATTGCAATAAAAATATTTTTGATAACATATACATTCTTGAATATGTAGAAGAGAAGAAATTGAAGCAAAAAGGAGATAAAGTATGTGCTTTCTTTGTGAATTTAAAGGCAATATTCCCATCGGCAGATAGGAATAAGTTTTGGGAGGTTATGACGAAAAGGGGAATAACGAAAGGTTCAATAGAAAGAGTAAGAGAAATACACAAGGAAATTGAGGATAGAGTAAATATGGGGAAAGAAATATCAAAGGAATTTTGGAGAGAGTTAGGACTGAGACAAGGGTGCCCGCTAAGTCCACTGCTCTTTGCAGTATTTATTGCGGACATGTAAGATAAATTTAAGAGGAGCATAGAAGGAGGATTGGTCGTAGGGGGGAATAGATCCTGGTCACTGGAACATGAGGATACTTTGGTGTGCTAGCAAGGGAGAGAGGGATACTGAGAAATATGATGAGGAGATTTGAAAAATACGTGAAAAAGAACAAACTCATATTGAATGTAGAAAAGTCAGAAGTAATGATCTTCGGCAAAGGACTAGAAGAAAATATTCTATGAGGCACTAGTGGCAAGTGTAAGAATATATGAAATAGGAGATTTGGAGTGGAGAGAGTGCACGAAAAATATAGTAAATGGATTTTGAGACTCGACAGATGCACGCCGTGGTATACAGTGTTAAGAGAAGAAGATAGAGAGAAAATAAAAGTAAAACAGGAAACAGGGCATGTAAATATAAGGAAGGAAGAGAAAGGTACCCGAGTAGGAACGGATGGCCAAGGGACTCAGTGGGCAGAGCATGCAAAAAAGGTACAAAGGTAGAGCATGAACTGACAGAAAGAAGCAGAGAAGTTTCAAAGCAACGAAAATATTTTTTTGGCTCCCTCTTATGAGGGGGAGGTTTGAGAAACAAAAGGTGTGAAATCCGAAGTTTAACACATTTTAGGCCTTAAATTTCAGTTATGTTAGATACATATACAATATTTAAAAAAGCATGTTATAGCTTTGATGTCATGCACAATGCACATGCGTCAGAAGGAAGCTGAACATAAAAGGGAAGAAATCTTAAAGAATTATATGCAAATGTCAAAAATGTATATAAGAGGTCGATATGCGAGAGAAAAGAGAGCCTTCTTTCTGATAGTGTATGTAGATAAAAAGGTAGAAACGAATGTTGAAAATGTACAAGGCAAAGACAGAGATGTCAAAGAACATACATATGCGGGACAGTGCATGCATTCGATCATGGTGCATTCGTCCGGACTGTGTCACACTTTGTGTCCCGTCGAAGATAACCTTTGTGCTTCTGAAGCTAGTGCATCAAGTATAATATTTACTCGTTTCTGTGTAAGTAAGTTTGCTTTTACTAAAAAATTTTCCACTCTGCTGTACCCCTTTCTAGCGTGTAACTGTAATACAATATTAGGTCTTGTAAGTTTATTTAGAACCAACTGCTGAGATTATTCTATTTTTAAAAATAGAAAAAGGTAATAATACAAACAATCACACATTTCTGAAAATTGCTAATTTCTTAAACATTCTTCAAACAATATTTGAACAAAAATAGATATCTTATAATACTCTTTAGTATGAGAACACCCACAAAACTAGTGACTAAAAACATGCACTCACTTCGCGTATATGTTCAGAAAAAAATGAGATAGAATAATTTATAAAGAGCGTCGAAAAGGTTATCGAATTCCGCGCCAAAAGAACTCTGTTTGAAGTATTTTCGAATTATAGAGACTTAGTAAGTGAGAAAGACCGATCTAATTTCTGATTTTTGCTAATTTTCGTGATTCAACTTCATTTTTTGGCAAAGTCTAAGGAAATCATGGCAAAAAATTGAATGTCAGGCATAATAAACTTTGAAATCTCCTTCCTGAAATCAGTTCAAGAAACTGTAAAAATGTTTACTGGTTCTCGAATTACTATAAAAAACGGAGAGGCGTGCGCAATACAAACTATTTTGTTAACAACTACTTTTATTTCGGTTGAAAATTAATCTTCCTGATTGAACATTCATATTTTTACGTTGAAAATCTAATCGAGCACCGTTCGTCCACGTGACTTTGGTCGTATGCACGCCTCTAGATTTTTTATGATAATTCGAGAAACGAATAACATTTTTAGAGTTTTTTGGGCTCAGTTTCAGAAGAAGTTTTAAAGGTTTATCATGCGTGACTCTCGATCTTTTCATTTTTCTACACTTCACCAGCAGTTGAAGTTCAATCATGAGAGTTGGCAAAATCAGGAATTAGATTGGTCTTTCTCACATACTATACTAACTCAATGCCTGTCTGTTTTGTGATCGATTTTTTTGTTCAAAGTGTATCTTTTAATATGGTATAATGTTAAAATATTGTTATTTTCTTGAAATAGTCTTAAACTATCTAAGTACGGGAACGTTTCATGCGAGGTTCTACATGTCTTTCTTGTAATTTTGAAGTGAACGCAATTAGGACAGTATTGCCTGAATATTAAACTATGCTGTGAATTTTCAACACTGACACTAAATGGTTTCTTATTTTTTCAATTAAGAAATTGTCCATTCCAGAAATATTCGCTTTAGCGTACAGTTCTTCATTCGAGTAGGATCTCGTGTATCAGAATTGTGGTGTTATACATTTTCGTAAATGCTCTTGGACAGTTCCTTTGAAATGATCCTAATCTTTCCATTGTGCTAGAACAAACGTTGAACAAGATTCAACAACTATATCTCAGAATAAGCCTCACTAGTACCAAGTAACAAATATTTTTCACTTTTAATATGGTATATTGTTAGGATATTGTTTGTACCTTGAATGAGTCCTAAAACTGTATATGTATGGAAACTGTTCATGCGAGATTTCACCTGCATTTCCAGTAATTTTGAAGTAAGCATTATTGGGAGAGAATGGGCTGAATACAAAACTATTACTGTGAATTTTTCACTCTGACAATATATGATTTCTCATTTTCTCGATCATAAAATTGTCTATTCAAAGAATATTTCCTTGATTGTACAGCTCTTCATTCGTGTAGGATCTCGTGTATTAATCTTGTGATGTTTTATAAATTTTCGTGCATGCTCTTAGAGTGTACTTTCTAAACGATCCTAATCTTTCCACTATGCTAGGACTAACATTAAAGCAGATTAGGCAACCATATGTCAAAATAGGTCTTATTAGGATAAAGTAACAAATCGTTTTCACTTTTCATATGGAATATCGTTAGAATATTGAAATAATATACATAGAATATTGAAAAGGATAGAGAATGGACTCGAACTTTAGTCAGAAGTAGATAATGAATCATATTATAGTCAAGGAGATCATGTCAAGAAGTATAAATGTGTATCTCTTAGATTATTATCGGTTACAATGAAAGTTAGAATCAGAAGACTATTAATTATAGCATGCTACGCTACAGTTAATGGTGTCAATGGGAATGCAAAAGGAACTTTCTGGTATTCGTTAAGTGATTCTGTATATACTTGCGATCCTGGCGGAAGAATCATTTTACTCGGAGATATGAATCGCTGAATTAGTGTGCAACACTAAGGTGCCGACAGGGTACTGGGCCATTCTGGGGACGAAAAAAGGAACGGTAACAGGGATAAATTGATTAGCTTATGCTTAGAAAAAGACTTGTTTATTACAAATACTTGGCTGAGACATAAAATGATCCACATGTATACTTGGTGCAAAGGCGAAAGCCACAATATAATCGACTTTGTTGTAGAGAATGGAAGACTGAGAGGCCTTTCAATGGATACAAGGGTTATGAAAGGTACTGAATGCGGAAAGAATCACTACCTCATAGTTTCAAAAATAAACCTAGGTCAAGGATGGAGGAGAAGAAGAATTAACAATAAGTCGAAGCAGACATGAATTGAAATAGTAAATTCGCAGAAGCAAGAAGTACAAATGGTATATCGTGAAAAGTTGAATAAATATTCAGGGCATCATAAAGAAGACCGAAAGACGAAATTGGGCAATAAGAATGTAGAGGGTGTTCAGTACTCTACAAGCAACTGAATACTTTTATACGTTAAATCGCCTACAGTTTCATTTTACTTTCACGGCATATGTGTGTTGCAAATTGAATTGATATTATGAAAGAAATCATATGCGAATATTATGTAATCGATAATTAATTCGATAGTTATTATTGACTATGCAATCGATACATCGACTGTGCCGCGATTAAAATCATTTTCAGTCATCTCGTCAAATCAATCATGAACGCCGGCCTGTCAATCACTAAATGTATATCCCCATACTGAGTCAAGTTATATTTAATAGTATATTATATTATTCATGATTTCATCGATTCAGAACACATTTCCGTAACATCTACGAGGAAGCAATAGAGGATGAATGGATAATACAAAGTGATAGCATCTCTAAGAGTGCATCTGAGGTGTGCGGTACTGCGGCTGTAACAAGAAATACTGGAGATGTTTGATGGAATGATGTAATCCACGAGACTGTTAACGACTAAAAGCGAGCGTGCTCGAGAAAGTTGAACATGATAGGCCTTACTGATGAGGAAAGACCTAGATTAAAAATGACGAGAGGGACAGAAACAAAAAGTGAAGATACTAGTCAAAAAAGCAAGGAAAAAATGCAAAAGGAAGAAGGTTAAAAAAGGCACAATGGTTTTGAAGAAAATAAGGAATTATTTTGGAAATGGGTTGGTAAGATTAGGGAAGGAAGTACTTGCACTGAATTAGTCGGAATTATTGATGCTGATGGTGTAATGGTATGGAATTTGGACAAAGTAGAAGACTGTATGCGTGGTTTTTTCGAGAAATTGTGTGAAGGTCCAGTTACGGAGCATAACAACTGTGACACTGAGAAGGATACCTAAGACAATGTCGTTGTAGGAGGCGAAAAAAAAATCGATGTCGACGACATTATATCCGTGATTTAGTAACCAAGAATGGTAAGGCTGCCAGAATGATTGGTATCACCGCTTAAATGCCTAAGAGCGGTGGCGAATATTTATTTGTGTCGTTGAGCTAAGTTATAAATATGTGTGCTTTGAACAGTGAAGTTTCACATAAATAGAGAAAGGTGATTATCGTCCCCTTCTACAAGGAAAAGGTTGATAAAGGTGACTGTACTAATTATGAAGCGATTAGTCTACTAACTGTCGTGGGCAAAATATTTACCAAGATACTTATTGGTAAGGTCATGGCAATAATTAAGAAAATGATATGTGAAGTCCATTGCGGATTTATGCCAGGGAGATCATGTGTGGATCAGATATTGAGCTTAAGACAAATTACAGAAAAAAGTTTGAGAGAAAACGAAATAATTTTTTGTGCATTTGTTAATATGGAAAAAGCCTTCGGCAATGTAAATAGATCTAAACTTTGGGAAGTACTGAAAGAAATTTGAAGTGAATAATTAGCTCCTAAGAGCAATAAAAGAAATATATAATGGTAGTGAAGCAAGTGTGAGAGTAAATGGACAGCTGAGCGATTGGTTTGAAGTTAAGCAGGGCGTTAGGCAGGGCTACGTTATGTTCTGCAGAATGTTTGATATATACATTACGGCGTATCGAAAAAAATAAAGTTCTTTGCGCGAAGTTCTGATAGGAATAAAAACTTTCTTCTGAGAGTCAAAAACACTTCCCTAAAGTTTCATGAAAAAAATTCCTTCTGTCTCCGCATCGTAGATATAGCTAGAAATCACAAAAAACGACACACTTCTTCAAATTTGAAAACCAGAAAACTTTTCTTTTAGATTCAAACGATCATTGAAAATAGTTCAAAGTAAGCCGACTTATACCTGTATAGCGATAATTCCATTCAAATATTTTTACCCTCGCTAAGTGACTTTGAAATTTCAAAATATCGAAAAATATCGTCTTTTTCTGTATTTTCTATGAGCGATGGTAATTTTCTTGACTATTCGACCATGAAATGTCTAATATACGTTGAAAAGAATGTATTTTGCATATGTTTCACTAATAACATACTATGAAGAACGTCGATATTAAGATTATTTTCATTGATCTTGAATTACAAGAAAATATCTTAAAGTGATATATTGCTCTTTATTTTACAACAAAATTAATTTTCAGTATCTAAATAAGGTAGGAATGTTTCCCAGTGTACCTTTATTACTGTACAGTGGGAAAGTAATTTGAATGATTTTTATCTGGTCAGAGTAACGTTAATCATTTGAAAAATCCTCAAAAATAAAATTTCTCCCTATTTTCTAAGAATTATATCACTTTCACGACCACGTGACTATCATACGAGTATTACATATTTCTTAAAATATATTCTGAATAAAATCAAATAATAGGATAGTTGGAACATATATTAGCTTGTTATAATGTCATTAAATTATTAAAGTATTACTTTTATGCTGATTTCTGACATAAGTTTCAATGTAGTCATCCTGTTTAATTTTTAAACCGAAGTCATTTGTAGTTTCAGCAATGGGCAAAATATAAAATTTTCAATTTTTCAATATTAGATGATACTTTGATGTGCTCACGGTCAGCTCGCTTATCTCCAGCATCAAAACAAACCTATGAACTGTAATTTTTGTGTACATCAAGGTTTTGTTTATATTTTACGAGTGCACCACGGCTCATCAGGCTCATGATTACATTTTGATTTTCCCACCTACTTTTTCAGAAGGAAAAAGTTTAGTTCAGTTTAGACTGCCTAATCGCGAGTATGTTATAAAAAAGCTGGAGAACCCGAATTTTAAGCAGCATTTCCCTTTTGCATCAAATTTAGTGAACGTGATCCGTGATTTGTTGGTGGTTTGTGTTTATGAAAATGGATTTGTTGAGCGAGTGTTCAATCAGTGGAAAATACAGTGAGTTAAGTAACCAAAGTTTTATATACACACTTGGCTGTCATGAGATACTATTCTTTCGAATGAGAAAATATTCGAACTAAAGAAGAATCTAAAAGATAGCCAAGTTTTTCTGATATTTCGCGCTTAGTTGTGAAAAGGCTGCAGGGTATATGGAATGAAACTTCCATCCCAATTCTTACAGAAGCAAGAATCGCAAAGATAGTTGAAACAGATCAAGATGATTTGAATAAATCGAAAAAGTCACACGGAAGAGATAAAGATGAATCCTGGTACGAAAACATATTAGATGCGTTAGGTGCAAATAAATCAATCTTTTTCTATATTGCGGCCTGTAAGTGTAATAATGCTTTATGCGCTTGTGAGATAGATCGCCGAAGAAGATGTTGAGGATGCATGGGTTTCTTATATTTCTTATTTCTATTACACGCAAACAACAAAACGAGACGAACATACTCCTCTCATTCAAGAACCAGGAAGTACTTATTCAGGAGACATATCCTCATCTTCTTCAGATGCAAAAACAATTACATATGATATCCTTCAGTTTTTCTTTGACAAAGAAATTAATACCTTCAATCTATATTACGTGGGTTGTTATGGCTGTCCTACTTCCAGATGTAAACTTCGGTGCTGTCGGCAGTCCTAATTCTCCTGTAGTTGGCACCCGTGAAGATCTTGCTCGAAAAATTCCAGAGAAATTATGGCACACCAGATGGTTGACTAGGATAAGTAGAACACTTCAAACTTGCATTGGGACAGACAATCCATCATTGGAGTTAAGAGTTTTAGTTCAATTCATCATAAGAGTATATGTCCCAATGTGGTTCGAAATTAAGTGTCAACCGTCTATTAAAGATGCCCCGAAGCATCTCTGAAGAAGCATTTCTCTGAGTGCATACCTGAAGGAAGGTCTCGCTGAATGTATTCAAAAAGTAATACAGAATGATGCTTACTTTGCTCAACCAGAAAATCTTCTTCTCGCTATGCTATGTAACGGAAGGAAGAAAATCCGCAAGCTTACGGTGTCTCGAATAATTTCTGCGAGACAATGAACTGGGCAATCAAAATTGAGGAAGTTCCTTGGTTGAATTTTGACGCAAAAGACTACAGTAAACTCATCGACTGGAAGAAGTGCAAAATTTCGGAACCGTCATCAACGAGATCGATGACAATTGAAAATCTCACCGAATTTACAACGAAAGACGTAACTCATCTCATTTCCAAAGACATTTATCATCTTCCATGCCATTGTGAAGCAGTGAAAAGGTGTGTGAAAGAAGTCACATCCGCATCTTGGCAAGCTTACTCCTCTGACGTTAGAGATTGAATCATCCGATCGAGATTGGAAAGTGAAAAAAGCTTGCCCATTCTTGAAACGAAAAATGATTTGGTTTCGAAATTATAACACGACGAATAAATTGAAACCAATGTCAGAAGTCAGAATAAAAGTAGATTATTGGCAATACTTTGATAATTTAATGACATTAGAACAAGCCAATATATGTTTCGACTATTCTGTTGTTCAATTTTATTCAGCATATATTTTAAGGAAAACATAATGCTCGTATGATGGTCACATGGTTGATTAAAGTGATATAACTCTAAGAGGATCGGGGAAAAATTGAATTCTGCTGATTTTTTTAATCCTCTACGTCATTCTGGCCAGAAAAGAATTATTTCAATCGCTTCCTCACTGAACAGGTATAAATTTAGGTACACTCGAAAACAATTTTACCTTATTTAGACACTTTCAGATATTTCCTTGTAATTTAATATCATTAAAAATAATTTTAATATCGAGATTCATCATACTCGTACATTATTGTTGTAATATATTTTAAATACATTCTCTTTAACGTATGTCAGACATTTCATGGTCAAATGGTCGAGGAAATTGCCGTAACTGTAAGAAAATAGGGAAAAATTTCATTTTTTTCGATAATTTGGAATTTCAAGGTCACTCAGGTAGAGTAAAAAATATTTGAATCATTTCGAAGACGTTTCATGATTACATGCTTCATATATTTCACGAAAATATTTTTCTTACCAAAAAGAATATTAAAATTTCGCCAACTTTCTCTTAATCAAACTTTATCTTCCTGCAACGTTCCGGATTTTATTGAAAATCATAGAAAACATTGAAGTTTGCGTTAGTTTTGTAATATCTTCGTGAAAAATGGTCAAATTCGCCGTCATATTTTTATCCCTCATTTTTTTTTTCAGATAATTCGATAGATCAAGAATTAGTCCATCTTGCGAAATATATCTTCAAATATATCTACTCGAACGAAGAATACAGCATTGAAAAAATGTCGTTCATTTCACAATTGCAAGTTTAACTCCAAGGGCTTCCAAGAAAAAAAAGTATTTGTTTACACGTAATGAGCACATATCAACGCGTTGTGTAAATGCTGATAATTTGAAAGCCTTGCAATGTGTAATAATTCAATATCTGAACACATTGACTCTATAAAATTAAGCTTGTGATTGTTTTACAATTCCATTTATGAAGAGGGTTTCTCCTTATTCTTTTGATGGAAAATAATAATGTCATAAATCTAGAGTAAATCAAGATAATGGAGACAGTGACTGGTATTCTCTGTTTCATCTTAGTGATTTTCACTAATCCTGGTGGTAAATATAACAATATCTATAATTTATCTTTGAATTTATTCTTTAAAATTTTCCAATTTGAGATACTTTACATCAAAGTTATTACTTTACAATGAATAAATGAGAATTATTTGTCGATCTATTTTGCTTCACTTCATTCAGGTAATAAGGGTTTCAGGGCCAAATTAAACTAGAGGTTACAATTTTCAACTGATTTCAATGCATTTTTTTGGAGCGGTTCTTTATTAAATTGAGAAGAATATTGTGGGGGCCGATTTTTGCGAGGAGGTTTTATTTTTTCCTCTATCTTATTTGAAATAAAAGATATAGGAGGCTTTCGATTTGAAAACGTTTCAAATCAAACCATTTTGGATGAAGTAAAATTGTGAAAATGCACAATATTTTGATTGGAACGAGAAGGAATTGAACTCTCATCATTTATAAATAAAAGCGTTCACAATTGAATAATGTGAAATTCAAAAATTTCCAATCACAAGCTCTCAAATTTGAAAATTTCAAGCTAAAATTTTGAGAACTGGACAATTTTATTAGAAATGAGTTGAGATTCTATCCTTTCTATTTCAAAGCATTTACAATTAAAGAATTTTATTTCGAATAGAAGAATATCGAGACTGAATTATTTCAGGCTAAAATTTTGAAAAATAAAGAAAGAAATCTCAAAATTGGGAAATTGCAATCTACTATAGTTCTGAAAATTGCACAATTTCATTAAAATAGAGTTATAGTTGTATCATTTCTACTCGTAATTCAAAGCATTCAAAATTGAACAATTTTATTCTGAATTGGAGAACATCGAAACTGAATGATTTTAGATCAAAGTGTTAAAAAGAGGTGATAATTTGGAATGGAATAAGAAGGAATTGAATTTATATAATTTCTGAATGAAGAAGTTAAAAATTGAATGTGTTTGGAATTGAAAAATTTCTAATCTGAAGCTTGAAAAATTTCAAGCTAAAATATTGAAAATTGGACAATTTTATTAGAAGTAAGTTGAAATTGTGCCATTTCCAATTCGAAGTACTCAAAATTGAATAATTGAATTTTGAATTGAAGAATATCGAAACTGAATGATTTTAGATTACAATTTTGAAGAAGAAACAATATTTTGAATGTAATGAAAAAGAATTGAACTTGTGTTATTTATGAATGGAAAGCTCTAAAATTAAATAACTGAAGATTCAAAGTATTCGAAATTGAAATATTTTGAATAAAAAGATCTTTTTAAATTGAAAAATATTAAGCTAAAATTTTGAAAATTGGACAATTTCATTAGAAATAAGTTGAGATTCTATCATTCCTATTTCAAAGCATTTACACTTGAAGAATTTTATTTTAAATAGAAGAATATCGAGACTGAATGATTCCAGGCTAAGACTTGAAAAAATGAAGAAAAAAATCTCAAAATTAATAAACTGCAATCTAAAATTCTGAAATGTTAATAGATGTTTGTCGTTGATCAGTGCAGTAAATATATACAAATATGTTAATTTTTCGATCTACTGATCCTTTAGTAAATCCTTTAGATCCTTTACTAAAGAATCAGTAGATCGAAAAATTAACATCTTTGTATATATATAAAATTCTGAAAATTGGATACTTTCAATAAAATAGTGTTGAAGTTAAATCATTTCTAATTAAAAGCATTCAAAATTGAACAATTTTATTTTGAATTGGAGAACGCCGAAACTAAATGATTTCAGATTAAAGTGTTGAAAAGAGGTGATAATTTGGAATGGAATGAGAGGGAATTGAATTTATATAATTTCTGAATGAAAAAGTCAAAAACCAGATAATCAAAAATTAAATGTGTTTGAAATTGAAAATTTTTTAATCTGAAGCTTGTAAAATTTGAAGCTAAAATATTGAAAATTGGATGATTTTATTAGAAGTGAGTTGAAATTGTATCATTTCTAATTCGAAATACTCAAAATTGAATAATTTCATTTTGAATTGAAGAATATCGAAACTGAATGATTTCAGATTAGAATTTTTAAGAAGAAGCAATATTTCGAATGTAATAAAAAGGAATTGAACTTGTGTTATTTATGAATGAAAGGCTTTAAAATTGAATAACTTAAGATTCAAAGTATTCGAAATTGAAATATTTTGATTAAGATGATCTTTTTCAATTGAAAAATATCAAACTAAAATTTTGAAAATTTGACAATTATTTTTTGGTTTGATCCTATACACGAAGAAACCCAAACACCTTTTATTCTTGCATATGACACGACTCATTGGTGTTTGTCGTGAAAAAAGCGTCTAAACACCACTGAACGCTGCGTACGCAC
>JAUMHM010119710.1:0-20148 GCA_032362435.1 Melikaiella ostensackeni | reverse complement strand
AGTGCGTTGCAGTCGATGGGGAGTACTTTGAAGGGGACAATATCGATTATGATGAATAAACTTGTATTTTTGATTTTCAAAATAAAGTCCCAAAACTTTCTGATCAAGGTGGTATTTATCAACATTCAAGATTTTCTTGTTGACTCGTGACCGTATTAATGGCAGATCATTATTATGGTGTGCGGTGTGCGAATAATAAATCCTGTTCAGGGAAATGTGTAATTTTATTAATGAGATTATGAAAAACAATTCGTACCCATACGCAATCTTTTTATTCATTTTGTCAATTTAGCGTCGTTTCTTAGCTTATGACTTTTTGTCAGTGAGCCAATGGCATACCCACTTGAAAAGAGTAATAATACCTATTATTACGATATACTGCGATAATATCTCCATTGAACATTACTGAATCACCATTTTGAAGAGGAATTCTTTCTTCACCTGATATTGTAAGAAAATTATAGTCATTAATTGTCCAGCAAATTAAATTTTGATTTTTTTAGTTGATTTGAACAATTTTTTATTACTTAAAAGAATCATATATAATGAAATTTTGAGCAAGGCTCTTTAACATTAAGATGTGCCTTTATAAATGCACCTCATATCGAGTAAAATAGTATATTATGCATCAAGGGGGAGAAATCGGACTTTTAACGCCGAGTGTAATTTTTTCAGTAAGAGTGGTCCGCGAGTGCGTAAGCGCGAGCCGGAGATGAATCCTGAAATAATTCGTAATAACTCCCCCTCCCCTGGATGCACACGATATTTTTTATAACAAATGCATGATGTCAGGCACGATTGAAACACAAGCTATAGTTTCCGCTAATATTCAATTTTTGATTCGGTAATTTTAGAACTCTTTAGATACCATAAATTTCAAAAATTTGCGATAATATTTGATTGCTTTAATATTTTGGAAATTTACTGAAATTTGAAGTACCCTCCAGATTCCAAAATATACGGAAATTTCCGGCAATCTGGGGTAATTCGTGGTAATTTATCGGTAATTTTTCGTAACTCATATCTTCCAGCTGGTCCAATCTGTCAACGCGATCAACTAATCGCTTGACGGTCACATTTTGTAAGCCCAAAATTTGAGCTCATAGATGTATTTTTATCATTGATAATATCATTATTATTATATCATCAAGCCAAACCCCTTCCGGAGTAAGCGTAACTCTTTCGGTTCTAGCCTCGTTTATACTATCGGGGATCAAGAAATTTATATGGTAAGGGTAACGAGATGTGTAGAAGAAGGAATAGGTTTTAGATCAATCTAGGAGTCGCGTGTTCTCCATTCAAACGACACATTCGTCTCACAACACCGTTTCTTATTTCCTTCAAAGTTATTTTGCATTTTTTCATCTCCTCCCGCTTTGATTTTATCCTTGCTTTCTTTGACTAGTATCTTGGCTTTTCTGTTTTTATCCCTATAATCATCTCCTTATCTAGTCCTTTCCTCATCGCTTAGACGTTTACTATTTGAAATTCTCGACTATGCTTGCTTTTTCTCGTTGTCCTTTGACCTAGACTTATCTCTGAAACTAAGAGGTAGTGATCCATTCCGCACTTAGAGCCTCTCATAACCCTTATATCCCTTACAAGCCCTCTCAGTCTCTCATCCGCTACAACAAAGTCAATCGTACTGTGGCTTTCGTCTCTGCACCAAGTATACATGTCATTCATTTTATGTCTGAACCAAGTATTCGTAATGAAAAAACCTTTTTCTATGCATAAGCTAATCGATTTATCCCTGTTACCGTTCTTTTCTGGGTCTCCGAAATGACCTAGTACCCTGTTGTTACCTTCGCGTTGCACACCAACCCAGCCATTTATATCTCCGAGTAAAATTATTCTCTCGTCAGGATCGCAGGTTCCAAATATATCATTCAGCGAGTTCCAGAAGGTATCTTTTACATCCCTCTTGTCACCATCAACTTGAGCGTAGCACGCTGAAATAAATAGCCTTCTGATTCCGACGTTCATTCTTATCCATAGTAATCTAGGCCATACACATTCATACTCTTTGACAAGTTGTTTTTCTCTCTCATTCATAATCAGAATGACTCCTTGGGCACCATATGATTCATTATCTACTTCTGAGCAAAATTCGAGTACGTTCTCTATCTTTCTTGCTTTACACTCTTTCTTATTTGTTTCGGGCACACATAATTTATCTAGCTTTCTTACGCACATGGTATTCTGCAACTCCTTTTCCTCAAGATCATTTACACGTCTAGCATTCCCAACACCTAATCTTCATTCATCACCTGCAACTTTTCCGAGGACATGCCTTTCTTCAACAGAAATGTCATTCCTATACGAGGCTGCAATCTTATTTCTATTATTCATTGTTGAAAGTATATTACAAACTACAACTTTATGCGAGAAATTTATTCTATGAGTACAAAATCATGTCCAAATTGAGTATCTAAATCGCCATGAGATGGAGTGTCCATTCATAACGTGAGTCTTACAAAATTTCGGTCATGTAAAGGATAGTATGAAAACCAAGCCCGAACAAAAGAAGTTATGATCGTTCTGTGTTGTACACTGAGGAGGGCACCAGTTTTCTGCAGCTTGGTCTTTAAGATGGAAAAAGACCATTCAATGTTCCAAAAAAGTGACAAGAAATCTCAACCATGAATAAGAACCTAATAAGGTTAGAAGCTTCCTTAAATTTTCATTTTTTCATTTCCAAGATTTTCCGCAACTTTTAGGAGAGCAATCTGTTCTGCAACACTACACATTAATTTTGATTATTCACCTTTGGCGTCACTTTGTACTCCTCACAAAGTAAGAATGAAACCGTAGCCCCACTTCGCAGGCACGAAAAATGGCTAAAATCATGCATGTGTTATAAAAACTATTTTATAGAATACCCCAGGAGCGGATCCAGAGAAAGGTTTGGGAGTCAGACGCATCTATAGGTTACGCTCTCCCTTCCACTTGAAAATTTAAGAATCATCATTCGAATTCGGACCTTGTAATGGGGGGAGGGGCATCCGGGCTTCTCTGCATTCGCCCATGAAACATCCCATAATTTTGAAAAAACAAGACGTCCTAGGCAGAATTCTCTAATATTTGTTTCGGATTATGTTTTAGTTTTTAAATTATCGTATTTACCATTCAAATCATAAAGTCCCCCTCCACGGTATCTTCCAACAGGAACTGCATTGCGGTACAATAAAGCACCATCAGGAAGAAGGTGTGAGCCGGACTGTTGTTGAGGTGTCGATTGTGGAACTGGTTCTGTATACAAATATAGAGTTATTAATCAAATTAAAGATTGAAAAATAATTAACTTATAGAGCTACTATGGGAATGGAGGGTACGTTAGCTCACCTAAAAGTACATGTAAATTTAAAAGAAAAATATACAAACATGAATAATGAAAGAATGTGCTCTAGGTAACTTGCTATCTTGGCTATAATATTGGCTATAGTAAGAGAAAAAAGATTTTTAAATTCAAAATACATGAAATAGGTTAATGTTAGTTTTTCTGAGGTACTCTTGCGTCAAGTTAACCGCAACTGCGGGTAACTTGGCACAGCACTATTAATGCTTGATCTCGCAATACATTAATAATCAACTGAATTACATAACTGTGATTTAAATTACAAAGCTTACTTATAATAAGTCATTTTAATTTCAAGTCAGTTTAGAGGTAACACATGGCGATAATGAGCAAAACTCAAACTAGCACATAAGCTGGCATTCGCTTTGCACTGTTTTTCTACTATCTTGTACAAAATCACGTACGTTTTAGCGTCTGCGCAGATCACCCGCCCACTTGTTTTGCCATATTTGCTTGCATTTTCAAATGAAAAAGCATCAAATCACTAACAAACAGAACTCGACATTATTCCAAATCAAATTTAAAAAATCATCAACTCTGAGGGTCGAAATGGGCATCAGCAAATCCGGAAAAACATATGTAAAATTAATTTCTAAATTAATTGACTAGTCATTCAAAAGATATGCTTGTCGCACCCAAATTTTAAATTGATGTGGAATCTTGTTTTTTGATTTAAGTTAACGATGAACACTTATTATTTTGGCATAATAATTACTTGCTTTTATGGACGAGGCGACACTTGATCAGAAAAACTTGACATCCGATATTATTCGTTAATTTTTGATATCATTTATTGATCTAATAAACAAATTATATACAGAAAAATGCCCTGGCATATTCGATGAACTGAATCTCAGCTGCCTTCAAGTAAAACAGTAAAAAAAATTCCCAAATTGAAAATAATCGCACCAGTCACCTTTCCAAGCCTCTAGTAAATATCCCATCCCCACAGAAACATTTAAGTAAACCCACAAACAATCCCTAGCACATCTAACAAACCCCATCTCGATTGCCTTCAATTAAAACAGCCAAAGAATTTCCAAATTAAAGATTATCACATGAGTCATCTTTTCAAGGCTCTAGCTCGTATCTTCATCCCCACAGTAACAATCAAAAACTTCAAGAAACCATCTCCGGAAAATTTAACAACCCCCATGTCAGTTTCTTCCAAGTAAGAAAGAGAAAAAATGTCTAAATTTAAAATAATCACTCAAAAGTTAGCTTCGGAAGTCTCTAGTAGATACTCTCATTCTCAATGTAATGGTGAGCAAAGGTGATTTGTGTAACTATTTTCAATTTGAAAGTTTTCGTCTGTTTGACTTGAAGGTAGCTGAGATGGGGTGTGTTAAATCTGCTAGGAGTGGTTTCTGGAGGTTGTTGATTGGTCACGTGGGGATGGAGATATGTTGATATCTCTATTGCACGAAGGTTTTACTGGGAGCCTGTGCCATTTTCCTGGATAACATCTGCTCCCAAGGGGATTTCGGGGTGGTGGAAGCTGAGAATCATTATTTGAATCTAGACTTTGGGGGGAGGGAGCATCCGCGCTGCCTCTGGATCTGCTCATAAAACACTCCATAATTACGGAAAAAACTAGACGTTTTAGGCAGAATTCTCTCATTTTTTTTTTAGATTGTATTTTACTTTTCAAACCATCGGTCTCACCATGTTCTAGTGCTTCCACTGGATAAATTTCTCCATTATAGTATACTCCAACAAGCTGTCCACCACTATACACTAGTTGAGGAGGTGACCGCAGATGAGGGACTTTGACCCGCAGACGATGACTTGGCGTCATCGGCATCGGACTTGATTCTGGAATTACAAATATGGGGATTTCTTGTTAACAAATTTTCTCAACGCGCGCTAAATATTGTTTATTTGTCCGAATAAGCCCTAAATGTAATCGCAAAGTCAATCATTATTAGCACGTGACTTAAGGCTTACGAAGATTTCGTTCGGCTGCTAACAGGGCTCCAATAGCATAATGGGGCAAGGTGACGAAAAAATGTTCAAAACACAATTCCAGCTACGATTTCTCGCCAAGGTTTAATTTTCTTTAATAGATGATGAATGAATTCTCAAAAGGTTTGTGATTATAGATTGTTTTAATTTCATTTTTTGCGTAAACTCAAAAAAATTATAAAAAACTGTCTGAGAAGGGATTTGAATGGAGAGGGATCGGGTTGGAAACGGGAAGCAATACGTCCTTCATAGATCGGCACCAGTTAATAATGAAATTAATTACTGCCAACATATGTTGAAAAAATTTCCCTTCACATCTACATATGATTTCCTTCTCTCTCGGTGTTTGAAAATATTACCTCATTTGCGTGAAAACCAAGTAAACGCAACAAGTCTAGTTTGAATTTATTTTATACTAATGATATAATTTATAACAAATGGTACTAAAAAAGGAAAAAAGAAAAAAAGAAAATTTACCATTCCAACAATTCTGTGTATGTATTGATAACAAATGATTGTAACAATTGATGAGCCACTTTTTCGATCAAAACACAAGTATGCAGCAAAATAAAATACACGCAGTTTATAGGTGGCGAAGGAATAATCGATATCCGCGACATTATATCCGCAATTCAGAAACCAAAGCATGTTAAGGCTGCTGGTGTGAATGAAATTACCGCTGAAATTCTTACGAGCGGCAACGGCTATTTGTTTGTGTGCTTAAGCGAATTTATGAATATGTGTGCTGAGAACGATGAAGTTGCATATGATTGGGGAAAGGCGATTATCGTTCCACTCTACAAGGGAGAAAGTGGCAAATGTGACTGTACTCAATATTTACCAAAATACTTACTAGTAATGTGATATGAATCACTAAAGGAAGAATCTAGGAAGTCCAATGTGGATTTATGCCATGGAGATCATGTTCGGATTAGATATTTAGCTTGAGACAGATCATACAAAAATGTTTGAAAGTAAAGAAAACAGTTTTCTGTGCATTTGTTAATCTGGAAAAAGCTTTGAAAATGTGGATAGAACTAATCTTTGGTAAGTTCCGAAGGAGTATGGAGTAAATGGTTGTCTTCTAAAACCAGTAAAAACTATTCAAGATATCGAAAATTCTTCAAATATGTATCAAAAACATGTTGCTACAGACTTCTTGTTAGAATTTGGTGTCAATCGGTTGGATATATTAGGCTGCAGAGGTAAACACAAAATATATATACAACTTTACAAATATAAATATAAACTTTAAGTCCCACTAAAATCACCTACAATGCTAAAAATCTGGCACATACAACTACATGAATTTGTGAAGTGAGAGTTGACCAAATAATTTGAGAAAAGATCATATTAAAATATATGAAGAAACTTTTTTATAAAATAACCTATGGAAATTCTTAAAATAAATTTTAGAACACCATGGTAGACGTTATAAAACTTGGCGGAATTCAACGCGTAAGCAAAATAATTCTTGAAGATCGCTAAGTATGTGAGAGTGATTTTGTAATATACGACGCATGAAAAAAGTGGCAAAGTCTGAGTTTATAAGTAATATTACATTAAGACGGTATAATATGTAGTATATGTAAAAATCCAACGAAGATGTGCGTAGAAAAATACAATTCTATTCTATTCTAAGTCTCGCTAAGTTGCGTCATGTCTAGCATGGCTGTTTAAAATTTATTGCGGTATTTTTTGTGGGATAACTGTGATAACAAATTATCGCACGCGACGAATCTCGACTTTTTATCTTCGCAGGAATTTCCATTCCATGAGTAAACATTTTTTATGATTACTCAGCAATCACGTCATGTTTATTCGTGTCAATCCAGATTTAAAGAGTATGACATGCTTTTAATTTCATGTTTTAAACAAAAATTTAAGTATAATTTACTAGATTTGGCGATGAGGTGAACGCAACATTTCGGAAGGATGATTTTGCTGAAAAAACCTTGAACTTTGAAGGTGTACATTTTTTAAATCGTCCGAAAAAAACTTCAGCATAGGCAGATTCCACGTCATCTAAGCTTTCAAATGGTTGTTACTTGAATGTCGTGAAATTAGTTTGTGCACAAAAAAAAATACACAGTCTGTGCCTTCTTTTAGTTATAAGGTTCTTCTGCTCAGCAAAGTCAATTATTTTTATCTTAAGAATTATTCTCCGCCGAGAAATATAACCATTTGCATTAAAAGGCCAAACACAGTGATTTTATCGATAAAAGTTAATAAATATAATGATAATTATTACTACATTGTCGAATTGGAATTTTTCTGGTAATAATATTTTTCTTGTGATGAAAACCAGTGACTCTGCAGAAAAAAATAATGTTAAATCTTCAAGAATGTGAATTCAAAAAAAAAAATTGTTGATGAAAATCTCAAGTGTCAAACTCAAGATATTATTTTCGAGAGGGAAAGAAATGCTTTCACAAGAAAAAATTGTCTGCATGTTCGAAAACCCAAAATAAGTAAATTGGTTTATGAAAATTGTTTACATCAATTTATAACGAAGACAACTGTTTTTTATTAGTTTTGAGTTGTGATTAATTGTCAATGTTACATAACCAACGACTGAATTAGTGTATGAATACAAGCGAACACCAAAAATTGCAGACGATGCCAGATGTATCCACTAATTTGTTTATGACAATCAAAGAAATGGAGAAAATTAATCTATAAGTGAAATTCTAATTCACCGAGAGTGAATTAACTGACTCTATTTGTTTTTTGGGATGTGTCAATAAATAGAGCAAAGTAGGTAGCAAAAATATAAAAAAGTATGCTTTCTAGTCACCTGTCAACTTAAATAACAAATTAACTATTTTTTCTGTCAGCCGCAACAGACCTTTTCAAAATTTAACAATCTTGAATTAAGAAAAACACTCTACAGATGGTAATGTTATGTTTTTTTATCACTCTCACTAATCTTGCTATGTTCAATTAGATGAAAAAATAATTATATAATTTTGTTTTATTCTTAAAAGTAATTTAACTCGCGGTCCTGGAGCCTTAGACAGATCCGATATGCGTTTAAGACATTTGATAAATATTAATTGTGCTCTTCTGCAAACATATAGAATTTTTTCACTTTCGAATATATTTTCAAGTTATTTATGCACTAGAAGATCAGAAGATTTGCATATAAAATCTTCGAAAAGCACAAAATATGATATTGCAATCACTATAAACATAGTTTTTCACATTTAAGGTCATTTTTCTGAAGTTAAGTCTAATTTAAAATTTTGATTGTAAGCTAAATAAATTTCAAGAACTCCATGAAGAAGACTAGAAGACGGAATTAGGCAATGGAAGTGCAGAAAGTGCATGGATAATACTACGAGATAGAATCTTCAAGAGAGAATCCGCAGTGTACGGTACTGTGACTGTAGGAAGAAAGACTGGGAATGCTTGGTGGAATGATGAAATCTACGTGAATTACTAAAGAAAGAAATTGGGAAGTCCATTGTGGATATAAATTCCAGGGAGATCATGTGCGGATAAGATATTTAGCTTAAGACAGATCATAGAAAACAGTTTGAGGGTAAGCAAAAAACTTTTCTGTGCATTTGTTGATCTGGAAAAAGGTTTCGATAGAGTGGAGAAAACTAAACCTTAGGAAGTCCTAAAAGAGTATGGACTGAATGGTAGTAAAGCGAGTGTAAGAGTAAGTGGACAACTGAACGATTGGTTTGATATCAAGCAAGGCGTTAGGCAAGGTTGCGTTATGGCATCCTGGATTTTCAATATATACATGAATTAAAATATTATATTATTATAAGGTTCTCTTGAATGGAAAAGATATTGATCTCGGGACAGTGAAAGTGTGTGGACTGGCGTTTGTAGGTGATAAGATTGTTATGTCAGAATCAGTCGATGTTTTGCAAGGAATGATGAGCAAATTGGATACCACCATGAAAAGTATAGGTTTTAAGATCAACGAAGAGTGGATAGAACAAAATGATGATTTCGCGTATCTTGGAAACTTTTCTACTGCTGACGTAAAGATAGATGCAGGGATATCTAGACGTATTAAGAAAAGGATAGGAATAAAGTGAACGCGGTTGGCATGCAATTTCTGCGGGATATATAGGGTAAAACGCTAATGGAAAAAGTCAATAATGAGTGGGTTCTCAAAGAATGTGGTGTAGCAGAAACACTGATTGATAAGAGTGAGAAAAATTCGCCGGGATGGTTTGGTCATGTTGAAAGAATGAATAAAGGACGTTTGACGAAGCAAGTGCATTGAGGAAAAGTGAATGGTAGCGCACTCCAGAGTTGGACCGAAGAAAGAATAGTTGGAATGTGTGAATGAGGCTCAGAAGCGGAAAGACATAAGGAGTCGTAGAAACACAAGAGCTTGCATGAAAAAATATATGGCTGCAAAGGAATAAAATATGATTTCAAGGATAGGGATGTGTGAAGGACAATTGTTTATAAGAATAAGAGTGACGTCTGAAACGAAAGATTTTGGATACTAATGGACCCTCGTGGAGAGCTTAGCTTAGTTGTACAAGATTGAATATATGAATTTACATATAATATTCACATATAAAGATTTCACTATAGCAGTGAAGAAGATGTGAAAATGGTAAATTTGATGAAAAGTAGCTTTCGTAGCCTTCTAAATATTTTTGTCAGAGAAAAATAAAGGCTTCATTAAAATGAGTTCCATGAAATTTTAATTCAGTATAATGCACCTTATTACTTTATACAAGAGTTCTAATACTAATACTTCGTTTTTGGGCGTTCTTAGGTACCTACTATTAGGAGAAAATTGCCAGCTATATCACTGACATAGTCGCGCAGCCGGTTTTCAAAATACC
Source organism: Melikaiella ostensackeni (assembly GCA_032362435.1). Taxonomy (NCBI): domain Eukaryota; kingdom Metazoa; phylum Arthropoda; class Insecta; order Hymenoptera; family Cynipidae; genus Melikaiella; species Melikaiella ostensackeni. Next base: position 9,999 of record JAUMHM010119710.1, on the reverse strand, counting down.
TTTGGAGTGACCCATATGCTTTACGAAAAAGCAATTTTTGAATATACTAGATTATTTGGATGTAAGATATTTCAATATAATTATGAAGAATGTGATATTTTATTATTCTCTACTCACCAACATAATTGAGAAACATTATAAAAGTGAAGAGCTGAGTAAACATAAACATCCTCATTTTGCTAGTGACAGAGAACTGATCTATAAAGAATTTCTTCAGCTGACTATTTAAACGCAGTGTAATAAAGTTGGGGCAATAAATGTTTTCGTAAAGCCAAGTCTTACTTATATGAAACAAAATCTCATCATTAAAACATGATTATTTACATAAGGCTTTTCGGGTTGAGTGGTTCCGGAAAATCTTATAAATCCTTACTTGTTGAGAGAGGAAGGGGGGTCCAAGGCATTTCTGACGTTAGCTTCCTCTTTCTAATAATTTTTTTTTCAATATGCTGATGGAAACCTGTTTATGAATATTCTCGATACGAATTCATGGCCTCATGTATCGAACAATATTTTTCCTTACAAATTACAATTCAAAACCTGAGATTGACCACCGTTTACACACATAGGAAATAACCTTTCCCAAGAAGACGTCAACAAAGTAACCATTTGGAACGCCGGGTGACGCACAGTGGGGCAAGATGACGAAAAAATGTTCAAAATATGATTCCGGCATCAATTTCTAACCGATTGAAAATTTTCTTCTTTCAATCAACGCTAACTAAATTCTTCAGAGGTCCATCGATGCCGATTAAAAAAAATATATTGTTTATTTTATTTATAAACAAAGTTGGCAAAAATCGTAAAATTTAAGATATTGTTACTGTAATAACACGCAATTAATACAAAATGATTGATGTCAGTGTTCGATCAATAAATAAACATTCGTGAAACATAATCTAATAGTTTATCATAAATTAATAAATTGTCATTAACAATTGTATTGTTATAAACAATAGTACGTGATTTTTGAGTGTTTTTGGTTATTTATTAAGCGATTTTATTCTCAATTCAATTTAAATAACACAAAAACATATGAAGACGAAACGGCATATATTTCTTATTGTTATAAACAAATTTTATAAATAAAGCGCAGTTTGAGCAATTTTTTAGTGTTTGAAGTACTTTTTTTCGAAAGTGCTTTGCTTGACTTGCAAGTGATGTCGCAATAAACTATGTTGCAATTTCATGACAATTTTATGATTGTTATAAACAAATGCACAGTTCGAGAAATTTTTAAGAGTCTTAGTTACTTTTTTTTTTAACGTACTTTGTTAGCCTTTCTAGTGATACTTTCGTGAACTATATTGTCATTTCATGAAAAATATTGTTGAATACAAATTTTATAAACAAATGCGCAGTTCGAGCAATTTTTTTGTGTTTGAGGTACTTTTTTTTAAAAAGTGCTTTGTTCGACTTGGAAGTGATATCGCAATAAACTATGTTGCAATTTCATAACAATTTTGTGAATGTTATAAACAAATTTCATGAACAAATGCACAGTTTGAGCAATTTTTGAGTGTTTAAGGTATTTTTTTTAAACGTGTTTTGTTGGGCTTACCTATATTACATCAATACAGTTGGGTGTTATTATAGGATCAATATCAAAAGGATCTTAGATATCTTTAACTAATAGTTCCTGAGCTTCTGGGTCTAGTTTCGATCCTGATTTTGTCGCGAGATTTCTTTCACCAGCTGACCGATAGGAAGGAGGGCTGATCGAACGATTTCTCCACCATGCAACAGGACCTTATGCACTGACGAAGAAGTGTAAAACCATTCGTGATGTTTAACACACAGTTTGGCAATCTTTAAACAATACCAGTCAAACTTACCTGGATGGACAACCTTTCCACAATTTAAAACCTGAAGTATGGTACCAAAATTCTTTATAAGCTGGATATCGATGTCTGTGATTTCTGCTGTCAGCTGTGGATCTTGGAAGAATCTGCGCGAAGTGTTTCCATCATTGGATGCGCCACTGCCTTACTTCGGACGATCAAAAATTAACCCCATTTTTTCTCTAAACTTTTCTTGAATAGCCTTCTTTCTTTCATCTATCAGCTTTTTTTCTTTATCCTATAGAGTAGCCCAGCTTTTCTTGAAATCTCCACGACACGCTGTATGCAGAAAACACTCCATGGAGCGTATACGTGCGTGGAGTGGAGAAATTCCAAACTCGTAATTTTCTGGCAGCACAGATTTTTCTGAACAATTTTTAAATCGTTCATTTCTGAGGGATTCGCTTTACATATGGAGCAGGATGCAGCTGATGGTGTTTCAGAAACTGCCTGGCACACTTTTCCATAAAGCATTGTGAAAACCATTTTATGATGTGAAAAAATTCGAAATTATTGATTTCAATGGTTGTTGGTAACAGCGCAGCAATTTTTCCATTGAATTGAGTTCTACTCTAGTTTTATCGGCTGTTTCCTTTGTGCATTCAAACATTAACGGACGACAATATCTGACAGAACCTGGCCGAGGATTGTTCCAAAGTACCGAAGGCTCGAGAGAAAATGTTTCAGATGATTCGAGCGGTGATTGGACATCTAAGCATAAGGTTACGATAAATACCATAATCATGCTTTCATCGGATATGCCGTCTTCATCAAATTTTTGCTTATATTGACTCTGACTAGAGGCTCCATCACAACCCCATTTGGTTATCATCCTTGAGTAAAATACATTTCCAGGGGTGATAATAAAATTCGTCAAAGACATAATTTTAGGAATTTGAAGCAAACGTGATGCTGTATGATTCAACAAAGCTTGTAAATCAATCTTAACCCGTTTTTCCGTAACATGTATGGCTTATTCTGGAGGACAGCATTCTTGTCTTGCTGAAGAGAGTTCTTTGTATGGTTTCAATATGTCCGCATTGTTTGTCTTTATTTGCAGGCGAATACACTGAAATTGATGCTTGGAATGTTAAGCATCTTCTATTAGAGCTAAACACTCAGTAGCAGTAAGTGGAATAAGTTCTCCACCTTCCAGTAAATACTTGTTGAGCTCGTCAGAATCAGCTCACAAAAGTTCACGGATTTTTTTTCTAATGAAGTCTTCCCTAAATATTTCAAGTTTGTGAGAAATGCGACTTGAATTTCTCTTTCTGAGTAGGTTTCCCGAATGGACGCAATCTTTCTCCTCCTAGTCGAAATCAAACAATCTCCAAAATCACTCTTCGAACATCTTCCACATTTTTGGTGCTCAAAATTTACCACAAAGGGGGAAAACAACCAATTTTGATGTTTGCTTTCATGCATCTTTTTTATTAAAAGAGGCGCTTTCTTCCTCAAAAGCGGAAATGAAGTATCGAAGAAGCTTTTCTTCAATTAAGTCAACCTCATATTCCTTTTATTTAAATTTCTCTTTGATAAAATTTGTTGAATGTCCAACACTGACCGCTTCGCCTGACTTTATACTACCTATCTATGTATCCGACAGGATTTTGTTTTTGACTTCAACGTCACCCATTTTAGGAGTTGACCAAAACAATACTTACTGACGAAAAAATACAATACAGAACTAAAACAAAATCTAAAAACTTATTGAAACAGAAAACACAAAAATGGAAGAATTCAATAAACACAGACAAAAGTAAGAAGAATATTTCTTAAAACACCACGGTTAAAAGCCTGTGGACACGTGCTGCTGGAATCGGCTACTTAAACATAAAACAAAAGTAGGTGATAACTAAGGAATAACAGTTTCAGTCTAAAGTTAGATATCTATTTCAATAAAAAACAAATGAATGTAATACCCACGGAATAACCGATACCAGTCTGAAGTTAGCCGTCTACTTCGAGCGAGAAGAAGTAAGTGTAAATAACTGCGCATTTCTTTATAAAATTTGTTTATAACAATCGCGTTTGTCATGAAATAGGAATATAGTTTACAGAAGTATCACTACCGAGACTAACAAAGTAGGTTTAAAGAAGTAACTGAAACTCTTGAAAATCGCTTAAACTGTGCACATGTTTATAAAATTTGTTTAGAACAATCACAAAATTGTCATGAAATGATAACATAGTTTATTGAAACATCACTTCCACGTCAAAGCACGTTTTTCTGAAAGAAAGTACGTCAAACATTAAAAAATAACTCAAACCGCGCAACTGTTTATGAAATTTGTTTATAACAATGACATTCGTCATGAAATGACAATATAGTTCACAAAAGTATCACGAGAAAGACTAACAAAGTACGTTCGAAAAAAGTAATGAAACTCTTAAAAATTGCTCAAACTGTGCATTTGTTCATAAAATTTGTTTATAACAATCCGAAAATTGTCATTAAATTGCAACATAGTTTATTGCAACATTACTCCCAAGTCAAACAAAGCACTTTTTAAAGAAAAAGTATCTCAAACAATCAAAAATTGCTCAAACTGTGCATTTGATTATAAAATTTGTTTATAACAATAAGAAATATATTCCCTTCTATCTTCATATGTTTTTGTGTTACTTCAATTTAGATTAAAAATTAAAGTCGCATAACAAATATTCAAAAACACTCAAAAATCACCTACAATTGTTTATAACGATACAATTGTTAATAATAATTTATTAATTTATGATAAACTATTAAGTTATGTTTCGCGAATGTTTATTCATTGATTGAACACTAATATCAAACATTTTGAATTAATTTCGAGTTATTATAGTAACAATATCTTAAATTTCACGATTTTTGCCAACTTTGTGTATAAGTAAAGTAAACAATAATTTTTTCCCAAATCGGCCTTGAGGGATCTCTCAGAAATTTAGTATGATTCAATTTTCAAAAAAGAAAAATGAAAATCGGTTAAAAATTGTAGCCGGAATCGTATTTTGGACATTTTTTCATCATTTTGCCCCACTGTGTGCCTGTCAATATCGGGCAAGTCTTCCCACATGATGGTGAACTTAGGAATTACTCCACAAACTTGATAAACGCAAAGGAGCTGCCTCGCAATATCGGGAAAGTTTCCCCACTGGGTGACAGTTCTGGAATTCGCTTCCTAAACTCAATCGGAACTTGAGGCGAGAGAAAGGGAAACTTATTGCCTTATTCGTAGACTTCAAGACAGCATTTGATTCCGTGAATAGGAAGGTGCTATGGAAGGCCATGAAAAAAAGATGAGAAGATGAAGGTTTGATAGAGAGGATAAAAGAGATATTTGCGGAGACTAAGATGAGGGTGAAGATAGGAGAAACTAACGGGGAGAGAATCTGGACAGGAAGAGGACTTGGGCAAGGGTGCCCTTTGAGTCCTCTTCTGCTAAGCGTTCTGTTAGCAGGCATGGAGGAGAAGATGGAGAGAGAAGGAAAGAGGGACAATATTGGGAAGGGACAAACTGTATTCACTAACATACGCAGACGATGTAGTTGTAGTAGCGGATGATGAAAGAGTGATGAAACTGATAATGAGAGCGCTGGAAGAGTATGTGAGAGAAGAAAATTTAAGGGTCAATGTGAGTAAGACTTTAATGATGTGTTTTAGAAATACGAAGTGTAGAGGAGGAATGAAAGATAAATAGCGAGGTGGTGGAGTTGGTGCAGAAGTTCTGTTACCTAGGTTTTTATTTCAAACCAGGAGAAGGAAACCACCTGTAGGTGAGAGGTAGTGACTGGAATGTGCGAGTAAAGTGATGAGAGAAGTGTGGGGTATAGGGAACAGAAGGTTTAAGGAGGACTGGAGGATGAGCGTGTGAATGTTTGACATACTTATGTGGTCAGTGTCAAGTTATGGAGAGCAAATTTGGGAATGATTGGAGCATAAGAGTGTGGAGAGAGTGCATGAGAGATTTCTGAGATGGGTCATGGGGGTGAGTTGAAGCTGCCCAGGTTATACGTTGAGGGAAGAAATAGAACAAGAGAAAATGGTGGTAAGGCAACTGGAAAGATCCTGGAATTTTTAAGAGAAACTAAGAAGAGGAAGAGGTAAGATTGCACGAGCGTGTGTGGAATTGGGATCGCGGGTTATATCATCCCACGAACGAAAGTTGAAGTCCAACTTTTATTGGCAAACAGGGACATCTCTTCCTAAAGAGCAAGGTTTCCCTGGAAATCCCGTCCAGCAAAAATTACCGTTAAGGCACTATGGGCCATCCCTTCCCTTATCCGAACATTCAGCCTTTCAGGGTCTAGTCATATTGAACCATTCTTCCCCGGAAATCACGTCCCGCCTTCGAAGGCACTTGTCCTGCTTGTAGGCACAATTGGACAGGTCTTTCCGGGATATCACTTCCGACCTAAAGAAAAACATGAGACACTTCACGGCAACATTATACAGGTCCTCTCGGGAAATCACTTCTCAGGACAAGTCTTCCCAGGAAATCACTTCCCACCTTCAAAAAACATTTGTCCTACTCCTAGGCACTATTGCACATCTCATCCCAGGATAAGTCTTTCTAAGATATCACTTCCCACCTTGAAAAAAACATAAGATATCTCGAGGCACCATTGGACAGGTCTTCCCGGGAAATTACTTCCCACCCTCAAAAAATTTATCATGATTTCAAGCACCGCTGGACGGGTCTTTTCGGGGAATCAATTCTTAGGACATGTCTTCCCAGAAAATGATTTCACGTCTTCAAGAAAACATGAGAAGCTTTGAGTCACTATTGGACAGGTCTTACCGGGACTATCCTTCTCAGGAGATCAATTTCAACCTTAAAAGAAACATGAGTTGCTTCGAGGCATTATTGGACATGTCTTCTCGGGACAAGTCTTTGTGGGAAATTACTTCCCACTTAAAAAAAAAATTTGTGCTTTCAAGTATCACTGGACGGGTCTTCCCGGAAAGACTTGTCCTGGGAAGTTCTGTCCAATAGTGCTCCGGAACATCTCATGTTTTTTTTTGAAAATTGGAAGTAATTTTCTGGGAGACATGTTTGTGGAAGACCTGTCGAATAGTGCTTCGAAGCACGACATATTTTGTTGAAGGTGGGAAGAGATTTCACAAGAAGAATTGTCCTAAGAAGTGATTTCCGGGAACATCCATTCAGAGATACCTCGGAGCATCTCATTTTTTTGGAAGGCGGAAAGTAATTTTCCTGTGAGGCCTTTTCCTAATAAGTAATTTTCCGGAAAGATACGTTCAGTGGTTCTTGGTATCATGATGGTTTCAAAGGTGGGAAGGGTTTTCCCGGGAAGACTCCTTCTGGGAACACATGTCCCGAGAACACACGTCCACTGGTATTCGAAATCATAACGAATTTATTGATGGTGGGAAGTGATTTCCCGGGATAACTCGTCTCAGGAATACCTATCCAATGGTGCCTCGAAGCACGCCAATCTTACTTGATTGTGGGAAGACATTTCCCGGGAAAACCTGTCTAATAGTGCTCCGAAGCAAGACAAAATTTTTTTGAAGCTAGGAAGTGATTTCCTGGGAAAATTTGTTTCGGGAAGATCTGCGCAATAATGCCCCAAGGCAGCTAATGTTTTTTGAAGTTGAGAAGTGATTTCCATGGAAGACTTTTCTCATAAAAACCTGTCCAATGGTCTCTCATAGTAGGAAAAATTTTAGTTGAAGGTGGGAAGGAATTTCCGGAGAAGACTTATCCAATATGACCAGATCCCGAGAGTCTGAATGTTTATAGGGGGGATAGGATAGCCAGGGAAGAGATGTCCAGGGAAGCCTTGTCATTTGGGAAGAGATGTTCTGGTTTGCCTATAAATGTTAGACTTTAACTTCTGTTCGTGGGGGGAGATTTTGCGGGATGGTATTGCCTTTGGAAAGCGATGTCCGGAGAAGACAAGACACATCCCTTGGGATGTGATGTCCTGGGATGACATTTCTTGGGAAGACTTGCGCGGGATAAATTATTAAGTGTGACTTTTCCTGACCCCTTCAACTCATCTGTTCAGTACCACGGTTGCAAGTTCTTATTTTATTTTTAAATTGCTAATGTGGATTGTCCCTTTTTGCATTTTCATCTTCCAATATCTATTTCTTATTTCTTCTGAAAGAATAATGATATATTCTTGAATTTTCTTATCTTCCGTGCGTAAAATTAGTGAAAATTTAAAGAGAAATGACAATTTCAGCACATTGTGCAAAACCTTGTGACATAATCAATGAAACTTATGCTACTGGGAGCAGAATTTTCAATAAGTTAAATATTTCAAAAGTCTGCTTTTCAAACCTAAAGAGATCACTTTAAAAGTTCAATTTTATCTCATTTCCTTAAAACTTGAACTCCTCTTCGGCCCTCTCTATTATTCCTCTAGAGTTTCTTTCCGCTTTATTTACTTTCCGCATAGCCTCTTCAGATTCTAATATAACGTCGGCAGGGCGTGAACCTTCTGCTGGCATTAAAGTATCTGATATTAAAGGCGTTACCTTGACGTGAGGACAATATCTCCAAGGCGATATCCCTAGTGTAAAGTTTGCGAAGGATACGTTCTTTACTAAGAGTAATCCTTTCATCAAGAGTAGTCGCGCCCTTGATCGATAGTATCTTGAGCATAGAGGCTCTCGACCTGCATGCTGAAATATGAGAATACCCCCACGAGCACATGTGGCGGCTATCCCAGTAGCTTGTTTATAAATTTACTGTTTTTTTTAGTCATCTCATGAAAGAAAAACAATCCTGAATTACGTGCCAGGCGTTGCTTGCACACTGTTGCTGCTTTTCCGCATAAAAAAGGTACATTGATAAGATATTTCATGAGTGCAGTCATTTCCGCTACGTAGCCATAAAAGCGCTAATAAATAAGGAAGTAGATACTCAGTTTGCATTATTCAAAAGTTCTAAGTGCACTGTCTTTGAGTGATTTTAGGGGATCCCTGTCAAGTCACATGTCGCAAGTCTCTGCGGTTCATCTCACCTGCGAGAAGTCACATTTGCGGCTTGTAAAATGTGCAGCGTCTCTCCCGAGCGACCAATATCCCAAGCGCTATCTATCATCGAAGAATAGTTTTAGGTCTCAACATTTTGATGTTTAGCTATGTTTACTGTCATGGTCAATGTCAAAACTAATATGAGGTTCAATTCCCCGGAAGATTATATCTGAGAAATCATTTTTATGGGAGTTATGGGCATGAGTAGAAAAATCGAAAGACATCTTTTTCTCCGAAACAAATGGACCGATTTCAATAAGTGAAAAATCTGTTACGGGTCCCAATGGAGAGATGTTTCGAAAAAATTATGGGACATCTTAGACAAAAAGAAAGATAAAAAAATTTCGAAATTTTTTTCAATTTTTTAAAAATGGGAAATTCTTCCAGAACAATCACCGTTTTTTGCCTATAAATACTTTGAATTTTGTAAAAAAATATGTGAAAGCTGGAGATCAATCGGAGAGGCTGTCCATGGTTGAAAAAATTGAAAATCTCCAGCGTACCACGTTAAATGCACGTCCGCTGATGTATAATGAGGAGTCTGAAAACTTACGCTGGCATTAGACTTGAGACACTTTGGAAATGCTCGAAAATCAGACAAAAATTGTTCCAAAAATAATAGTACCTTCTGTTTATCCAATATTTTCATCTGATGTTCTCTTATATTTCATTTATTTTGTCTCCTGAACTTGTTCTTGTTGAAGCAGAAGTAGGTGGCTGGTGGCGCAAAAAAAGTGTTTCAAAGCATTTCAGCTGATGATCTATTCGATTTCCCAGAAATGACAGAGAAAGATCTGAAAATTCTGTTTACTGGATCGTACCTACTTTCATAGGCGGTATCATACCTTGCCGAAATGATGGATAAGGAAGGAGAAATTAACCTGCAGGATGTAAAAGATCGAACTAATGTCTTGAAATTGCTGGTTCCGTCTTGTCATATTTCTCGAAAAACATATAAATGCTTTATGAAATATAAGCCTAATAGTGTTGGAATTTCTGGGCTACTAGAGTATAAATGTGATTGTGCTAATGGGAATAAAACTGTTGGTTGCTGCTCACACATCGCTGCAATCATCTACTATTTATCTCACGCATGATATTTGGCTAAAATTGTCAGACCTTCTGAAATCCTCAGTCAAATGTTTCAACAACGTAACATTGTCCCTG
>JAUMHM010119665.1:0-20155 GCA_032362435.1 Melikaiella ostensackeni | reverse complement strand
CGTGATTTCACCGTACCCTGTGGCCGCCCATCTCACGGTTGTGAGGCGTGGCCATGGGTGTGATTTACCGCGGTTCTTCTGGGAACCAGAATATGACTGCTTAAGGCTGGTTTCAAACAGGCCTATACCGTAATCTTTGGTTGGCATTTCTTTTCACGAGGGCAGGTAACAATGAGTGTGATGCTTGCCGCATGAGCCTCTGGCAAGTGCTGCAGTCACATTAGTTTGAACTACCTGGTATGCACGTGCATGACGATTCGCAACCCGTGTATGAAATTGCTTTTTCAAAGTGCACACGCGCTATAATGGCCGACGGTGTGTAAAGTAACTACTTTACACTCACACACAAAAGTTATTTGCAAGAAGTGAAATTAGATGCAAGACGGAAAATAGTCGACATTCCTTTTATTTTTGAATTTAAAAATTATTTTTCATAAGTTTAAAGTAATATTTAATTTTTATCATAATGTTTTGCAGCATCATAGTTATTTGAAGTGTATCATGCCATCACGGCCTAACTCAAAAATTCTCGAAAATGAGATTATTGGCTCAAGAATATGAGAAATTGCTAACACACATCCTGAGGAAAGGATGTTTTTATAATATCATGTTTTCATTTTTTTGTAAGCTTGAGATTTAGGGCCTAACTATTAATATGCGATTTGGCCCCCGCGTGCTTGCGCAATTGCATCAAGCTGAACAGCTGATTGAGGCTGACAAATTTTGGAGCGGAAAGTATATTCACAACTCTTTAAAAATTCGAAATTGGATTTTTTATCACCGTTCGAAGTTGAGAAAACGTGCCCCTCGGGCGAAAAAGTAACTTCCCTCTGCACCTCCTCGCAACCTAATAATACATCGGTCCCCTAGTGAACAGAGATATAAACTAAGGACTACGTGTTTATGCAGTATAGACCTGTCTCAAACCTGTATTAAACAGTCATATTCTTATCCCCATATGACTACAGTCTTTCTGACCCTGATCTATTTCAATAGCCTAAAAGTAATGCGGGTATAAACTGTGGAGTACATACTAGAAAAATTCTAAAATTTATTTCAATCTAATGTGGAAATTGTATTCAGTTGGTATTCCTTCTCACAAGGATCCATCGTCAAAACATGGAATACTATTTTCAAATTTTTAATAAAGGAATGAATATGAATCTGGAGAAGTTGAAGAAGTTTCTATCGCAAGTTCAAAGAGAAGTGATACAGTCCAATATCAAACTAGACGAGATGAACTCGGGCATCATGTAATTCATAACGTGGAATGACAACCTACGAGAAAAAAAAAGGTAACAACCTCGTCTTTTACAATATTCCAGACTCTTCTATAATAAACAACCATCTTTGTTCCACAATGGGATGCATCTTCATCACAGCAAAAGTCACCATCTCTGGCGACGCAATAGTATATCCTCAGCAAGAAGACTAGGTAAAATCGAAGGCTCAAGACCGATATTGATTGCATTTACCAACCTAAGATGTGAAAAATTGATCTTCTAATACGCTAAAATCTCCGGGAAACAAGAAATACGTTTTTCAAATGACCTATCAAAGAGAGAGAGAAAGAGAGAGAGAGAAACGTCGTCAAGACTACGAAATCCTCAAAAACTGCAGAAGCATCTTAGAACAACAAGGTAAATAGCCGACTATCAAAGGCAAAAGAATCCAAGTCAACAATACCACAATTTTTCTCGATGAGATGAACAAATAAAGTAACATTCTCGAGCTTGCAGTACAAAAATATGACTCGTCAAATAACATGGAAAATGATTATTTCTAGACTTCGATCATTTTTACGAACAGCCGAAAAAGAGGAAGACCTATATGCAGGAAGAAAAAACTTCACCAGGAAAAAACAGAAAACTAGCCAACCTCTCAGACATAACGCTAGGAAATTTCTAGCTCCAGAAAGAACTTCAGAAAATTCAAGCAAACCGATAAACAACAGACATAGATCAGTTCTAAAAACAAGGAACCTCGGCTAATATTCTGGAACACCAGAGGATGGGCTAACTCGCCTGATTTAATTTCGAATCTGAATTCAACGATATCGCCTGCATCTCTGAAACCTGGCTCACTACTGTTCCAACAATTCAAACACCATGCAACCCTGAGAGTATCTTCAGTGCTGCCACAAAATCAGCTCATAGTGGGAGAGCAAGCGGAGGACTTCTAATCCTTTTCGATTAGAGTATATATAAATGTGAATCTCTTGAAATTTCCAAAGAATTTATTTTATTAGACTACTCAATAATATAAATAATCAACATTATCTTGGGTATCAATTACGTAACTCCAGATGCAGACATAATCTCCTCCTTGAATAATTTAAACGATAAAATTAGCAATACCATATATCACTAGTTAGCTGCATGACAAAAACCTTTACACAAATAATTACACACAGAATGACTGACTGGGCTGTCGGAATGAAGCTTCTCCCGAAGTTCAAAGTGGGGTTCAGGGAAAGCCGCAGTTGCCTTGAAAATATTTTCCCACTCAATTCTCTGTCACTAATCAAGCTCAATGCTGAGAGAGTTAAAGTGTTTGTCGACATCCGGAATGCTTTTTCTTTCATTTGCAATGGTCTCCTCTGGAAAAAATTGTACGACCTTGGTGCTGGCTATAAAATTACTAAAATCCCAAAATACTTTCATGAGAAAGCTAATACAGCAGTAAAATAATTCGGAAACTATCAAACCCGTGAAGATCACGAAGGGTGTTTTGCAGGGAGAGACGTCAGTAGCTCCCTCTTGTTTTTACTTTCACTGGCAGATTTCGAATAATTTCTCAAAGCACAAAAAATCAGGGGCATCTCAATACTTCACCTGATCGAAGTTATCTTATTTGCATATGCGGACGATATCGCCTTGTTAGCAACCACAACAATAAGAATCAAAATAATCTTGAGGTGCCTGTTGAAATATTTCTATCTCAATAATATTTAAGTAAATGTCAACAAAACGAAAATAATTATTTTTCAAGAAGGCGAACATGGGCATAATGCGTAATATACCTGTAGACCTTTCCTTTAGGGCAATGCCAAAATTGAAGTCGTTGAAGATATTGCGTATCCAGGCCTGCCGTTCTCCCAATCAGTGACATTCAAAAAAGCTTCCTTGGCAGTCATTAGTAAAGCAAGCTTAGAAACAAACTCCATACTTGCGCTCATCAACAGACTCAATTTAAACTCTTGGCAACCTTTCCCACAATTATTGAATAGCCCTGGTTAAAATACAGTGTTGTATGGAGCGCGGGTGTGTAGTTTACGATATCTAGATGAAGTAGAGAAAGTTTAATCAAATTTTTATAAAAGACACACAGACATTTATTTTATTTATTTACCACACCTGGCTATGCATTCAGACTTTGATTAGGTCTTAAGAAACTATCAAGCATATTGTTTGAGTTGATTTTGAACATGTTTATGGGTGAAAAATCACTCTGGAAATCCTTAAACTTGGAACTAGAAAAAAAAGGAATGTCTAATCAATGTATATGAGGCCTTATTACATGCAGTCGATTTAAATAACATAGGAGAACCACATTTCCTTGTATTATTACCGCCCCTTGATTTGACTCTCGGTTGTTAATGTTATCTGAGATTAATATTACCTTGGCGAAAGTTTCGGAGAGGAATTTATACCGAATCATTCCGAACGAATCCGAATTATTTCGAAATCTGTATCCGAAACAATCCGAATCATTCCGATCCCATTTGCAAAAAGTTATAAATTTCGTCCGCTCCAAATCGATTAAAACTTAATCGGACTCAATCCGATTCAATCCAAACTTCCAATCCGAATTAACCCGAACCAAATTTTTAATCCGAATGAATTCAAATCAATCCGAACTCGGATTGATACATACTGGATTTTCAGCCCAGAACAATCCGAATGAATCCGAGTTCGGATTGAATCCCATTCATTCGGATTGAAAATCGGCTCAGGTCAATCCAAGTTTGGATTGATTCGGATTTTCCGGATTGAGAATTTGGTTCGGATTGAGTCGAATTGATTTTTGACTGATTTAGATCGAACGAAATTGAAAACTTCTTTTGAGTTGGTTCGGATTGGTTCGGATACAGAATTCGGAATAATTCCGAATGATTCAGAATGAATTCCTATCCGAAACTTACGCTAGGATACCTATTTGTTATATAAGATTTACAGCGCAAATCCAGCTTCACAACCTATACAATGCCAAAACTACAATCAAAGATAAAAAAATCAAAGTGGACTTGACAGTGATGTGTGGAAGCTGTGACTCACAATCGAATGAAACTATACAGTATACACCACATACTCATTGAATGTTCATTATTTAACGACTCCCGGAAACAATTTATTTGTGGAAACGAAAACTATGTGATACCTTAGAATACGAGTAGATGGCTCAATATTCCAAACTTCCGCAAAACAAAACTGTTCAAGAAGCTTACCTCTTTGTCAAACCCGCTCTCGAACGAGAAACGTAAGGTTCATAATGTATACAGGTATGTGACCGTGCGCGAAAGAAGGGACCTAGCGCCCGGGAGCTACATTTTACAGGAAGAGAAATTGCATACCCGGTAAGAAGGCTTGCATTAAACTGAATTATTTTCTGTACCCAACGGCGACAATATTTTTCTGAATACTTTTAAATACATCAAAGCAACCGTGAAATAGAAAAATGTTAATCCTTTCGAATTTAGCACATTTCTCTTCTTTTATTTACTGTTTTTCGATTAATAATGAGGTAAAAAGCTTTCTCAAATACAGTATTGGTCACCTTACATTGTCAGGATTAACTTTCACACAGATAGCTGGGGTGAAAAAATTTTTTTTTGAATTTTTTATCATGATTTTATATTTTTGCAGTTGATAATATTCGAATAAATCAAATATTTTACGATGAAGAGATGTACTGTTGTATACCATCCCACTAGATTCTTCAAATTTCATGCTCTTGGAGCGCCTTCTAATGCGTGAAACGAGAATTGTGAATTTAATTCATTTGAAGTTACGTTTGGTAGCTCCGATCAGCTATGGAAGGGATTGGAATCTCAATATTTTCACTGCCTTATGAGGATTAAAAAGGGAGGACAGAAAAGGCATTCTTAGGGATTGAAGATTTTCAATACCTTTTAATGCAAGCCTTCTTACCGGGTAGGCGATCCAACACAGGAACTCCATATGAGGGCTTCACTTTGCAGTTTAATAACAATTGGACTTTTGCAGATAAAAGAATATTTTTTTATTATGGAAGGGCAAAAAGAGGCTATCGATTGGTATAAGAAACTAAAAATCTATTTTTTGGGGCGTTAGGTCCCTTTCTTCGCGGACGGTCACATATTTTGTTACCACTTAAATATTCTAGTATTACCGCAACTTCTTCTTATGAACCGAGGGTTCAAGAAAAATAAAGGTGTTATCAATGAAGCTTTTTTTGTATAAGTTCACCAACTCAATAGCTAGAAGTTTAACTCTCACTCTTTTGAAATTAAAAATTTGATTTTTCATTACCTTCCAAAGTTGAGAAAACGTGCCCTTCAAGAGAACAGAAACTCCCCCTTCATTTTCTCGAAAGCTAATAATATTTTTTTAATCAAAATTTTTTTTATCATTTCAGCAACTCAAGAGCTAGAAAGGAAATTCTAACTTTTTTCCAATTGAATATTGGATTTTTTATCACCGTCAAAATTTGAAAAAAACTTGCGCATGGAGCAAAAAAAAAATTTGTCCTTACATTTTATCGGAACATAATAACATTTTTGAATCAAGTTTTTCAGGTCAGCGCTGGTTTGTCCCGAAATTGCTTTCTGATTTTTTTTTAAAAATTAAAAATTCAATTTTTGAGAACGAGTTTTGTCTCTCCTGTAAAATCGCAAGAATGTGGATGAGGCCCTTATGGCATGCTATCCTTTATTTCTAAAAGTATAATCTTAAAAAGTAAATATAAAAATTTGATGTTCTATTCAAATTGATTTACCTCTAATGTACAGATATGACGAAAATAAGTTTCAATAGGAAAATCAAGATTTTTTGTTGACTGAAAAAAAATCTTGACTAGAAACTAAGGGTGCCAAAAATATGAAAAAATAATAATAATTAAATTCTGGTAAATATTTCTTCAAATAATTGTATTGGAAACCAAGAATAATGAAATTATAATTGTGATATTTCCAGTCTCCAGAAGCAGATCTAATTGCTATTTCGACTTCAAAAATATCGTAAGTAGTTTATGTCAAAAAATTGTCATTAAATACAAAATATTCAATTATGAAATAAGAGCGTCCTTCTTCATTTCTAAAATCATTATTTCTTTCATGTATTTTGATTAATATGGATAGAAAAAAAAGTTTTATCATGATCTGAAATACTTGTTTTCATTTAATTGAAAAATCGAATAATTCCAACTTTTTGATTTTAGCCCATTATTTTTTTTTCAGCTTTTTTCGGTTGAACCCAGTATTTTCACATCAGCCACGGACTAAGTCAAGTGCCTGATGAGTTAAAGATGTTAAGAATTCAATACTATGTCTGAACCTTCTCGCAATGATGTTGTAGTAGGTACAAAATTAGGTATATGGTGTAGCTTGGAGTTTGCCGTTTACCGTTGTTGCACGCAGCGGCCGAGAGCCTTGAAGATCGCCTTTGGATGCTTTTTTAAAGCTTTCATCTGTTACTCTATAGGGTCTCAGTCGCCTACTTCCTGATGGTCTAGGGAGTTCCTTACAATGCGACAGATGTTTGAAAAAAACCGCTATTGCGCTGCTACCAGTACCCTACTGACTCCTAGATGTTCGAGATGTTCAGCGCATCTTGCTTGCACACTGCCTGTTGCCGAAATCACAATAGAATGAACAGACGCATGTTTCGCATTCCTCCAGATTTTCTTTACTTTATGCCTTTGCTCGCTATACATACGGATCTTGGTTGTATAGGTTGCCTGCAAGTTCCAGTTCACTGGGCAAGCAATGTCGATGATAAAGACTTTTCCAACTTTTTTATCAGGCATGACAGTGTCGGATCAATTGGCTCGGATATGATGATCCGTCTGTATAGTAACATCCCAGTACAAGATATAGTCTTTGTTTTCCAAAACGGGCACTGGAATGTATACATGGAAAGGCATCCATTCTATTAATAGTCTCAAGTTTAGGGAACGTTGTTAATGTATAATGCCCGCTACATCATGATGTCTGTGCGTGTACACTCTCTGAGCCATCACGCGACAACCATCAATAATGTGCTCGAGGGAATCGTTGGTATCTCCACACAATCGGCACCTGTCAACCACGTCTTCATATAACGCATGCTTGCGATACTTTCTAGTGATGAAAATCCTGTCCTAAATATGTAGCTATTACAAATCCTTCCGTTTTCGGAAACAGGACGCCCTTTTTCAGCCAAATATTGGATGCCTCTTTGTCCGCTTCATGTTGAACCAACGTTTTGGGGTGCTCGCCGTCGACAGATTTTTGTCTCCATTGCGTTTCCAATTTCTCTGTGGTTTCTGCCCTGATATTTAAGGCTTCCTCTGAGGAAATTTTCAAAGGCGTGTAATCAAGATCTGCTTCACAGATGGTGCTATAGAGCGCAGCATCTCACTTGCTGTTAAAATAGTTCCGCAACTGTATAACTTGTGATATACATAGTTGCTTGACATCTAGGACGCAGCTCCTAAGTAGCTTCTTTTTGTTTTTCTCCAAATTTTTTTCAAATTTCTTCTAATGATTGACCTATTGTACTGTGGCCTTATGTTTCCCCACCAACTATAAGGCCAGCTTTCGCCATATGGGCGTATACTAGCGCATAATGTACGTCCTCGCTTTATAAATATTGAAAGTATAATTAAATTTTTTTTCGAGACCTGTCTTTTTGTGCTTATAATACCTAAATGACTTTGCTTAGGGATACCTTTTCATAGAATTTTGATATTTTCTCCCCTTCATGTCGGGCAGCAACTTCGTACTTTATATTTATAAAAATTGCGAGCATTTTACAGAATTTAAGAGAACATCCGTTCGTATAATCGAGGACGGTACTGTTATATTCTGAATAGATATATATCTATTACGGGTGCATAAGTAGAGATAGGAGAACTAATTCCAGGACGTAGCAGTCGTAGAAAGCATCACAAATAATAAACAACTGCGAAACTTGAGTAGTTTAAGCAGAATTACTTACTCTGAGTATGTACGAATGCCTGATACAAGTCTCTGCAAAGAAGAGGATCCGGCAGATCCCGGAAGTACTCCTTTAAAAGTGCAGCGACATCGTGCGGACACTGTTCCGGTTCGATTTTTGTCACTCGACCACAGTCAAAGTCCTCTCTCAACTATAAACAGATACTCTCGTTGTCATTATGAACACTGACTTTGATAACATCAAATCTAAAAATTTAATAAACGGTGTATGCGCTAAAGAGATTACCTGACACCTAACCATAATTTCTGAGATAAAATTGAGTAATTTTTACTTATTTGATTGAATGAAAAATATAAAAAAGAAATAAAACGAACAGCTGGAGTAATAATAAGGCATGTCTTACCAATTTTGAAACTTAGTGTCTTTTGTGCTTATAACCTTCCAATGTTAAAAATAGGTACGAGATTTTGACTTCCATTCAATGAATACATTTTTAATACTGTTTTACATAAGGCTTCAAATGTTCATTTTTGAAAAAGTTGCGTGCGAAGTTCGATTTCTCGTGCCTGCATAGCAGGCGCGAAGAGCCCGACTCGCACACAAAATGGTAGCAGTTCTTCAAGCACGCTCGAACCGTGCACGAAGTAAATGGGTCACTTCCTCGCTCACGGCTGGTAGCAAAATCAAAACACAGCATTCATATTCAGCCACAGCTGGTGGCATTCGTGCACGTTCGCATGCATATTCGCATGGATCACGATTTGTAGCTCTACTTTTGAATGTAAAATTCAAGGTTAAATATTCACTTGTCAAATATTTTCAGCCTGCTAAATATTACCACGTACTTGCAATGAATAAATATTGAATAAATTGAAAATATTTGTGCCTAAAAAATTGAGTAAACTTTACTTTTTGTCACATTAAAAATACAAGAAACACGCGAGGGTAAAAAGACTTTTGCCTACTTGGTGCGCACGATATTTTATGTAACAAAGGTATGATTTACAAGTTTATCACGTCTGACATCGGAAGTTAGGTTGACGCGTTGATAATCGAACACGGGGTAACAACGAATGCGCATGCGCAAAGTATGATTATGATCTCGAACAATTCGTCTCTCTGTCGCGTGAACGGCTGCTTTCAGAACGAAAGAGGTTGATAAAACGCGTCAATCATACCTGCGTGACATGAATGAATTTAAAAGCATTTATTTTTTGTTTAGTCATACCTGTCGAACCCTCTTTTTCGAAGGCGAAATCCGAAATAAGCCAAGAGTGTGAAGTCCCGTATTTTCTAGGTGCCTAATGCACTGCCGAACTATCCCAGGTACAGTATCCCATTCGCCAGAAGTTCCTCCGCAACCGCTGTCACTTAATTCTACTACATCGGAATCGCTCCCAATTAGAGCGCCACCTTTCGAATAAAGAGATTCACAAGATCCTCCCTGGAAAAAGAAATATTTTTCAAAATTATTCAATATTCATACTGCATAACAATTTAAAATCACTTCGCGAAATAGGCCGCTAACGCTCATCGAGAAACGAAGGGTTTCATAGCAAAACGTGACAATGTATGAATGTACAAGTGTTAGGGTTATCCATTTTTTATAACGAAAAGAATGATTCTTTGAATCAAAATGCGCTGTAGCCTAATTAATTCATTTTTGTACAAAACTGTTATGTACCAAAGATAAAGCCAATTGGATAAGATTTAGAGTGTGCTCACTGCTCATCGACATTATAGCTAATAATGACAAGTCACGTACATTAAAGTGATATATTCCCATAAATAAATATTTTTTGCGATGGCAGCGATGTAATATACGAAAAACCATTCTACAGAGTCACCAACTTCGTTAATGTTCAAAATTCATTAAAAAATTCAAAATACAGAAATATACAAATTTAATGTTTTCTTTCTAGCATCAAGATTATTTTACAATACAGATAGAGACTTACATGTACTTTGAGATAATGATGAAGTAATTCGTAATTAAAACAAGAAATTTGATTAAAAAATCATTAATATCGATTAAGTACCTCCTAAATATTATCTAATTAAAACTTTTTTGTTTAAAAAATTTATTGACAGAAAAGGAACAATTTAGAATACAGGACTGCTTGAAATTCAGAAAAAGTTCCAGAGGTCTTTCTTCTGAACCGGTTTTAAATAATTTTTTCCTTCTTTAATTTGAGCTCATCAAGTTTATAATAGGCTCATCCAAACCGATTTTTGAAGAAGAATCAATACACTAGCCGCTTGGATTTTAAATACATTGATATTTCTCAAAAATTTCGAATGAGTGTGTGGAGTTAGTGTGCGAAAAGAGAAGGAAATTTGGTGATACAAAATTCTAAGTGAGTAAGGCGTAATTCACTAATAATACCTAATTTATTCAAGCAACTAAGCAAATGGGAGTGTACACGAGAATTGAAAATTGAAACCGAGTCGAGAGACCAAGTAATCTCGACGGTTAAACTGGACCAACGGTTGAACTGACTGCCTCGGAAAAGCATTTCCAGAATCAGCCAAAAGGTCAGAGAACTTTTCTGATGGCAAGACTTACGGTATTTGTAATATGACGGAACTCGTATAACTTTTCGTACACACTCGTATGAATTTTCGTACACACGGAACGAAGAGTGCCTGCTGAAGACGCGAGATTTCAATTTACGAGTATGAGAGAGGTAAAGGATCAAGCATTTTACGCAAAGAATAAACAAAAGAATAAAAAACAAAATTTAGGCGGAAGAAAAAGCCTGAGCATTGGGACACGTGATTTGTCGTTTTCAGAAAAAGGCTAACAAAAACAGTGAATCATTAGTGACTCAACAGACTAAGGATGAAGACTCTCAAAGGTCCTAGAATCTAAACGACCTAGACTTTATACCTAGTGCTTTATATTTGAAAGGATCAAAGAAGGTATGGACATTGTTTTTAAGAAAGGAGATCAGAATGTTTCTTTTCGTGAGAATGATCGACTAATAGTGGATGGAACGAGACACAATAGAAGACTTCACAGAATGAATTTTAAGTCAGTAGGAGCAGGAAGTCAATTATGTGCTTTCACATCCACATTCACACTCACTCTTGCCTTCGCGTGCCATTTTTTTGAAAATCGCGCCACTTGAGAATTCTGACGTTTTAAACGTCAACGATGACATTTAAATCATGAGCTAAGGTTACTGCGTTTGTTTACATGTTCGTGAATATATGGCTAATGTAGTGTTTCTCTTTGGCAATCCAAAAGAACTTGGGGGATTTCGAGGGAGATATCTAACTTGAAGTAAAAAAATTATTTTCAGAATGGTATTTACTTGTCCAGAATAAATTAAATTGAATTCATTAAATTGAATTGAATAAATTTTAAAGGAACAGAAACGTTTGTAAAATGGCATGAAATACTACTTAGGCCACGTCAATTTTAAAACTCTACGCGACATCTCAAAGCGTTCTATTGTAAATTCTTCAAAAATTGAGGACTGCGTGAAACAAGATCCAGTTTTACGAGCAGTATTGGGCAAGCAGCTTCGAATTAAATTTCTGATTTCCAAAGTATTCAAAGGAATTTTATGCTGACGTTCAAGCTGATGGACACAATATAAAAGATTGGAAACTGACTGTGGAACGGAATTTTGCAATGCACCTGTTGAGGAAATTTTGCTACCCAAGGGAATTAAGCACAAAGCAACTGCTCCAAGGACACCAGAGCAGAATGGATTTATTTTGAAACTCATATTTTCAAAAGTTTATCAAATTGGTAGATTTCCATAAAAGTTAGGACGAGGGGGTTTTCGAAAGAAAAAATACAAATTTGAGTTCAAAATTAGAAAATTCGGGTCAAATTTTAAAAATTCATTTAGCCACCTGAATTTTGGAAAAATTCAATATTACTATTATACCATTAAGCCAAATCCCTTTCGGGGTAAGCTTGACTCGTTTGGCTCTAATTCGCACAATTCCACGAGAGTCAGTACGAGGAGGTTTTTCGAGTCGCACAACACGAATTTGAGGCCGAAACATAAAAATTCAAAAAAGCAACCTAAGGCTCGGAAATTTTATTTAATTGGTAGGTTTCATGGACGTTAATACAAGAGGCTTTTTTGAGTTGCAAAATTCAAATTTGAGGTTGCAGATCAAAAATTCGTGAAACCCCCTTGCAATGACTGTCGTGGAAATCTATGGATTTATTCAAAAACTTTAAATTCAAGTTTAACGTTCTGAATTTTTTAAATTCCACCCCAAATTCGTGCTCTGCATCTCGAAAAACCCCCTCTTACTGACTTTCATGGAATGATTACGATTATGTAGTCCGAATTTCAAAATCCAGGATAGCGGATCCAATATGGCAGATTTATGCCAAAAGATCCAGCATTCAATTACTCCAATTACTGAAATCGGCTTGTAAATGATTGCTAGAAGGTTTTTGTGGTCGCTGATTGAGAATCTGCAGTCAAAATATCAAAATTCAACATGGCGGATCCAATATGGCGGATTTATGCCAAACATTTCAGCTTTCAATGACTGAAATCGGCTTGGAAATGATTACTTGTGACTTTGCGAGGTCGCTGATCACAAATCAATGATCAGCTCGTCAAAATAAAAGAAGACAGGCTCAATGTGCTAGTCACCATCAGAAGTTAAGCAAAACATTCGGATTCTCAATTCACTAACTATTGCCTTTCAAGAACCAGGATGATTTTTGAACGTGAACCCCTTTGCCTCTTACGAATCAGGGTGCTTTTTAAACGTGAGTCCCCTTGCCTCTCACGAATCAGGGTGCTTTTTGAACGTCAGTTTCCTTGCCTCTTACGAATCAAGGTGCTTTTTGAATGTGAGTGCCCTTGCCTTTCACGAATTGGAGTGCTTTTCGAACGTGAGCACCCTTGCCTCTCACGAATCAGGGTGATTTTTGAATGTGAGAACCCTTGCCTCTCACAAATTGGGTTGCTTTTTGAACGTGAGTCCCCTTGCCTCTCACGAATCGGGGTGCTCTTCACAGTTTGTTCATGCCTCATGTATAAGTGTGGTAGCATGAGGAGCATTGGAATACCTTTCAATCAATAGCGTTCGATCCTTTTATACTTCGAAGCAATGATTTTTCAATATTTGTGGGACTGATAGAGCGTTGTCAAACCTTCTCTTCAGAGACCTACCGACTTTGTCGTGCTCTTTTTTACAGGAGATCAACGTCGTTATATTCTGAAAATGCTTTTGACCCCATTCAGCAAATTTTTCAGGAGTTAGAATGGCTTCAGTTGGCTTACATAGAAGTGTTTCGTGCTGCTTCTCTATTGAATAAAGCTCCAATACCATCTGAAACACTTTTACCATGCGCAGTTGCGAAGAAACTCCAATCAACTTAGATACCAAAGTCTACTTCAGGATGAATGAGATTAACCATCTGAAACTTATTCGTGAAATGCTGTTTCGCACAATCGCTGAAACAAATGATTTTCTTCACGCAAAGACTTCGTTTCACATGTGGTAACAACATTTTTTGGACTGTATAGACTGCAGCTGTATCGTGGTGTGTGCTATCTGATGAAAATACTATGCTCGTGTGTTTCAGTTCTAAGTGTTCCTTATAGAAATATGCGAAGGTCGTCTCAAAAGTAAGTTACACTACTTTTTTTAATCCGTGTGGTTGGCGGGAAAAGTCTACGAGTCTCAGGAAATTTGCGTCTAGGCCTAATGGCAGCACTGTAAAATTTCTAGGCGCGTGCGTCGGTCGATCCGACAGTCAGGCTCAAGCCACTATGGACACTCCACTTGCTCCTACTGCCGATTGCGAAGTTCGCGGGGTCCAAGGGGGTGTTCTTGATCAATTACCTGCTCCGCGGGACCACGATCACAGCTTCACGCTATTGTGGTGTGTTGTGACAACTCAGAAAGGCGATCCAAAACAAAAGGAGGGGAAAGTTGACAAAAACATTTTTTTTTGTTCCACGACAACGCTCGCTCGCACGTTGCTCATCAGACTCAAGATCTGTTCGAGGAGTTTTGATGGGATGTTTTCGGAAATCCGCCTTACTTCCCTGACCTTGTACCAAGCGACTACCACCTGTTTTCGCAGCTGAAACAGCATCTTGGGGGAGGACGCTTCACAAACGAGGATAGTTTGAAACAAGAAGTTGAAAGATGGCTAACCAGTATAGCAGCAGAATGGTATGACACTGGATTGAAAAAACTACTACCACGGTCCTAAAAATGTATTGAAAAACAAGGCGATTATGTAAAAAAATAAGTTTAATATGTACTTTTCGAAATATACCCTTTCAAAAAAATTTTAACTTTAATTTATTTATTTTTTGAATAGTGGAACTTACTCTTGAGATAACCCTCGTACTACAGAAAAAAAAACGGTACATTGGTTGTTATTGAAATGAAACGCTTGTGGTGCATCTTGAACTACGCATTTGTAATTTTAACTGTAATTCAATAGAATGAGAACTTCACTCTCATCCAATTGTTTTTCTTAAATTGAAAGTACTGCGACTGTTGTTTGGAGATGAATGAATGAGGTTTTAAAACCAATAACTTATTACATCATTCTTCTGTGAAGTCTGTTGTAGGAAGTATTTAAGTTTGTGAAATCGCCCTGTCTGTCGCAGTCCAGGTACTAAATTGTACATTATCGATGTTTTTTCCTTCCAATAATTGTTGTAGAAGTTTTCAAAAACTCGCAATTTCTGGACATTTTCCACATTCATCAAAAAAGCAATTTGCATTTTGATTTTCACCATCATTCACATCACGATTCTTACAAGTGATTTCTTATAAGCAGCCTTTATAACCACTTACCGGATTTTCCGAATTCTGGGTGAGTTGCTCAATGTGAGTAGCATCCAACATCAATTTAACATTCTGATGGATCGTGCAAACGCAAACGGAATGGGTTCCGCTGTGCCCAGCAAAAACATTTTTTGGACGAAGTTGTTCGAATTTGCTGAAGCTCACTGGAAATTCTGGGTGACTCTCTTTATGCTTATCTTAGAGTCCCCTCAAATCTAATAAAAGGAGAAGTTTCTGCATCAAACAGCGGTCTCTATCTCTCTTCACACAAACAACATCTTTCTGGCCGGACATGATTCCACTGTTCGCATCATCAGTATGAAAGTCTTTTGTTTTGTCTACAGTAGATTCTGGAAATGGTTTACCAGTCTTCGCTGTAGTGTCTGGTAAAACCCCTTTTGAAATTTTGAAATCTTTAGCTTTTTTGCAATCCGCCTACTGTAGCTGAATTCTTTTGCGATTTTCTTAACGCTTCATGCTTCTGGAGCTATTGTAAGAATACTCAATTTTGGAGGATCATTCATCTGTGAGGTAGAAAATTTCTCTTTCAATCCACTTAATGTCTTCTAATTCAATTTTTCTTTGTGAACAAACTATTGCGGTATTATTAACTTTAGATGGTGTTGAAGAATCAGAATTGAGAGATTCATTTTGATCCATATCAACATCATTCTGACTAACTTTCATATTTGGCCTTTCTGCAATGGACACAAATTTTAGCATTATCGGGAAGACCCGGAAATTTTTGTTCGAGATTCTTAGAAATTAATCTCAAATTTTTGCCTCCGTGGCCCGTAACACCAAAATTTTTGTAAGGATTGCAGCGTCTATCGCGATATTCGTCGCTTGTATCAGGCATATTGAATATTAAACTGATGAAAAACTTTAATTCATGAATACTTCGTGGAACACAATCTTAAAAAAGGTCAAATCATCGAATGAAACTGTAGTTCTGAAAGTAAGTGATTCCAAACGTAGTCCTGCAACGATCTGATTGAACGCATATCTCTGAGAAAAACTATTCACATAAACATTGCAGACACCGAGAATGGAGCTGAACGAATATAAATAATACATATTTCCGCGCGCTGAACCGACATAGACTCAAGGATGGAAGCATATATATAAACTCGCGAGAGTGGAAAAGTGAAGCTCTGCTCCTGCGATCCTCATTCACTCCTTGCGAAAGAACAAGTGAAGCTCTGCTCCTGCGATCCTCATTCACTCCTTCCGAAAGAACAAGCGGAGCTCTGCCTCAACGATATTCAGTTTCTTTTACAGAGAACAAGTGAAGCTCAGTCCTAATGATTCTCAATTGTTTCTTTAAAAGAAACAAGTGAAGCTCTGACTCTATGATCCCCAGTTGCCCTTCATGAGAGAACAAGTGATGCTCTGCCTCTGCGATTCTCAGTTGGATCTACACTCAAACCCTGCTTCAGAGACCGTGACGGGGGTATCCTCAATGGCCTTCGTTTCTATTTCGGGGTTCTACAAACTATGAACAATCAGGGACGTGTGAACCATTTCCTAATATTACGCAATCTCCGAACGTGAATATAAACGTCAGTCCCCACGCACTGCGCCTTTGTCTATACGTTGCTGGTGTTTCGCACTTGGTTCAACACCGTCTCGCGCCCCGCGACTGAGAAACTGCGAAGGCCAGCAGTTGGCCAGTAGTTCTACGAATTTCCTGAGCCGGGGGTTCCTTAACCGGGGTTTGAGTGTACCTTTTCCGATCCTCAGTCGTTTTTCTAGAGAGAACGAGTGAACATCAGTCTTAGTAATCCTCACTTGTTTCTTTAGCGGGAACAAGTGAAGAATCGAAATCAGCGACCTCGAAAACCCCTAAGTGATCATTTCAAAGCCGAATTGAACAATTTGTGTTGCTGGGAGCTTAATCGCCTACACAAAGTTGCCATATTGAATTCGCCATGTTGAATTTTTATATTTTCACTGCAGAATCGCAGTCATCGACCACAAAAACCTTCTAGCAATCATTTACAAGTCGATTTCAGCAATTGAAGTCACTGAATGCTGGGTTGTTTGGCATAAGTCCACCATATTGGATCCGCCATCTTGAATTCCGATATTCTGGCTACACAATCGTAATCAGCTACCTCGAAAACCTCCGAAAAACTATTTACAAGCCGATTTGAGGAAATTTAGTTGACATACGGCCGCCATATTGGATCCACCATTTTGAATTTCGCAATGTGTCATATAGTTCTTCAAAGTACCTATGCAAACGTAGAATTTAAGCCCAAGAGGAGTATTTCAAACCGACACTTTCATCATTTTTCTTCAAAAAGTAATTTGTTCATCTATGTTTTTCCTGACTCTCGACCCCATATTCAGTCAGCCATATTGCATTTCGAAAACTGCTCAATGGTTATGAAAACAAGATCAAATTTGCAAAATTTTGAGTCTAAACGGCCATTTATTCCTTCAGCAAGTGATATACTTTACGATTCGCGTTATGAGTGGAATCTGTGTCAGTGACTTCCATTGAACAATTACATTTTTCCTAATGTTGAACATAATTTGTGTTAGTTATTCCATTACTAACATTCACTTCTTGTTCGTTATGAATTGAGGGTATTATTTCTTGTTTAACCTATTCGTTTTTCTTAATTCTGATTCTGTTTATTGTTTGTCTTATTTTTATTTAAATTTCAGACCAAATACCACTTTAATTAATTACATATGAAAATCTCAAATTCAACTTTCATTTTCAAAATTAATTCAATTAATACAATCCAAATCTAAACAAATCAAGGACAAATTTCGTCGCAATCAATATATGATTTCAATCTATTACATTGAAATATTTAAAATTCACTTCTCAAGAAATAAATCAATTAAGTGTAATCAAGTGCATTTCAATTTTCAATTAATATAATCTGAATCAAATCCAATCCCATTCAAATTCAATTCTAATCAACACATCAACTCAACCTTTTAATTTTGAAGGTTTCAAATTCAATATTCAATTTCAACTCCAATCAATATATCGATTCCAAATGGTCCAAATTAAATTCCAAATAAATCAACTCAATGTATTGATTCCAAAACGTTCACAATTCCAAATCAATTTCAATTTGAATAAATCGAAGCCAAATTCAATTTCAATATATATATCACTCCAATGTGTTATTTCTGAAATACAATCCAATCAATATCGTAGTACTCGTAAATATCCACAATCCCTCAGTCATGTCTGGTGATATCCACAATCACCCATGACAATAGACCTTTTCATTCAAGAAAACAATATTGCTCAAGAGCGCAAAATATATGAAGTGGTATGTTGGAAGTGTCAGGCTAAAACTTTTCGAAGAGGAAAAAGATTGGGAAACAGAAAAAGTGTTGTTATGAAAATGCAAAAGTGACACCCGATGCAACCTGTATTTGGAATGTATATAAAACTTTATTTTCTCAACAAAATCTTGCCTAAAGTTTAGATATAAAATTCCTCACAAAAATTGAGTTTTGAGACATTGCTATTGCAACTGAGTATTGCAGTGAGTATTGGGTTGAGTATTCAAGTGAGTATTAGAGATGCAATACTCTTTTCGCGAACTGAGTATTGAGAAAATAAGTATTGAGATAACGAGTATGGAGGAAATGAGTATTGAGATCGTGAGTCTTGAGATCGTGAGTCTTGAGAGAGTGAGTATTAGGAGAATGAGCAGGGCCGTGCAGAGAAGATCGGGGTCCGGGGGTAGTAACGTACGCCCCCCCCTTTATATGTGTGCTTTTAACAAAAATTTTCAGATGCATTCTCAATTTTTACCGGATTTGGAGATTTCGTTGAAAATCCGAGCCCCTTGAAAACTCCGGGCCCGGGGGAAACCCCCACCCCTCTCGTTGGGCCTGAGAATGAGTGTTAAGAGAATAAGTATTCAGAAAATAAGTATTGTGAATGAGCATTCAAAATGAGGATTGAAAATAAGCATTGAAAATGAGTATTCGTGATAAGTATTAGTTGTGGGTATGAGTGGTGTGTATTAGTGGCGAGTATTAGTGATTAGCGAAAAGAAACTATATTCGAATACTATTATCATTATTATACCATTAAGCCAAATTCCTTTCGGGGTAAGCGTTATTCCTTCGGTTCTAGCTTCGTTATACTACCGGGGACCAAGGACTTTATATGGTACGGGCAAATAAGGGATTTGTGGGAGAAGGGATAGGTTTCAGATCAATCTAGAAGTCGCGTGTTGTTCATTCAAAAGTCACACTCATCTCATAACACCGCTTTGACACAGTTCGGTGATAAATCTCTCTAGCAATTACCCTAGTCGAAGAGCTTCGCAAAGCCATTATACTAAATCACTAAGAAAATCTTCTCATGCGGACCCATGCGCATCCAAAGTCTTTCGTTTAAGGCATCATTTGTCTTCTTAAAGAAAAATGGCCCTCCATACATCCCTGTCTTTGCATACATCTTTTGCTCCCGTTACATCATTTCATGGATGCTCTTGTGTTCTTACGACTCTTTATATCCCTTCGCTTCAGAGTCTCATTCACACATTCCAACCATTCTTTCTTCGGTTTACCTCTAGGTACGCTACCTCTCATTTTCCTAAATACACTTGATTCGTTAAACTTTCTTCATTCATTCTCTCAACATGACCAAACCATCTTAGCAAATTTCCTTCACACTTGTCTAACAATGTTTCATCTATATCACATTCTTCGAGAACCCACTCATTACTGACTTTATTCATTATCGTTTTACTGCACATATTTTGCAGGAACTGCATGCCTATGCATGTATATTATGTCTTACAGAAAATGAAATGCTACAAATTAAATACTCATTGCTAATTGTGTTTTCAAGAGGAGAAATGCTCACTACACGTAAGGAATATTTAAAGACACTGAAAAATATTGAAAGATAAGCGCGTGGAAGAAGCTGACGGACTTTGAAAATGTATTTTCAGAAATAAATGTTTAAAGGTGATAGTAATTGATGAACATTGGTATGTGTAAAATTCATATAGTATACCTGTATTTGAGACCTAAAGTACAGTCGATGCATTTCGCTGTGGAACCACAGCCTGATCAGGACTATAACAAATGATGGAGCATGTCATGAATATACACATTGATGGTCTATTTTCGATGAGATACATTTTTGGTCTACTAATTTTATTTTCAAACTTACCGCAATGTGTACTTTTCATCCAAATTGAATGTCAAAAATTAGTGGTAAATCT
>JAUMHM010119641.1:0-20157 GCA_032362435.1 Melikaiella ostensackeni | reverse complement strand
AAAAAAACGAAATTCAACTAAAATTATAAATTTTTAACAAAAAAAAAATTGTTAACTGTTGAAATTCAAGAAAAATTTGGTGACCCGTTTTCGAAAAAAATCGACTCTTACAAAATTTGTATTTTCTGGATTGAAATGTTTATTCGATTCTCATGTCAAATTATCCAAATATTACATTTGTGAAAAATCCAACTTCTGAAAGCTTAATTGTTGAAAATTGGATTTTCAAATTTCTTCAATTTTCAGATGTTGAACTTTGTATTAAAAACAAGTGTTAAAAATGTTAAATTTGCATAATTTTATATGAGAATTTAATAAATAAACATTTAATAAAAAATAATATAAAATAATATTGAATAATTATTATTATTAATAATATATATATAACATAAATAATAACATTTGATAAATAAACGTTTTAATCCATAAACTTTTTTTCTTAAAAAAAGCTAATAAGTGAGTGATAAATGTGTATACTACGCCTTCTTATTTTGAGATTTTATAAGAAACCCATCGACTGTTCTATTTTGATTCAACTCTTTCTTTTTTTTGGGTAGAGTAGTTTTCTTAGGCATACCCTTCTATCATTTTTTATTTTATATTAAAAATAAAAAACTGAAATATGTTAGTACGATCAATTTTTTATATAACTGTACTGAAAAAAGTGGCAAACAATTAGCTTTACATTGAAAAAAGTAACAAAAAAGTAGCCTTGCCTAAAAAAGTATCAAGAAAGTAAAAAAGTGTGGAACTTCGAAGTCTGCCTAGGAGATTATTAATGTTAATGCGAAAAAATGTTTGTTTTTAAATTTATCTTAAGCATTTTTAGTGACAACATTTACAGAGAATTTTATAAACTTCATCTTCAGTTTTTCGAAAATTTCCTGACACTTTCAGGTTTTCCCTGAAATTCCCTGACTTTTCCTGACTTTCTGGATTACCCTGGCCTGTAGAAATTATTGCAGGGATCACAGCGGTTCAGCAGATCAATTCTAGGTAAAAAATGGGATTTTTCCGAAAAAGGGGATTAAAAAAGAATTTTATTTATTAATAAAAACTTTTTATATCACATGAGTATCTCCTGAATATTGCACGAGAGTGCCCTTCAACGACAGTGGCGCATTTTCTTTAGCAAGTTTCCTAGCCATTTTTGTGTTTTTCAAATTTTTTTAGTTAGCTTTAAAAAACTTGTTGAACACTTCAGCACTTTCTGCTCATGAATATACATTAAAATAAAATTTGAAAAGATCATAGATTGAAAAATAGATAAATAAGAGAATTGAAAAATGCTCATGTTTGAATTGGTTTAAATGGATTTTTCTGAGTATGCAAGCTATAATTAAATCATTTGAAAAGAATGATTATTTGAAAAACCTACTTTTCCTGACTTTATTTCCTTGAACTTAAAAATTTTTTTCTAATGTATATTTATCAGTTGAGAGCTCTCAGATGTTCAAAACCTTTTTAAATCTCAGCTAATTGTAAGAATAAGATGGCAGTATAAAAAAAACATTTTTTTGAAAATAATATTCACGAAAGTAACAATATTATGAAGATAAAAATATTTTCAAAATCTCCTTCTTCACATTTTCCACTTAAATATGAATTGAATTAATAGAACTCAATAAGTAAATTCAACTATTTTTGATTGAAAAGGCAACAATTTGGTTGACATTTTTTCTCCTTTCTTGACTAAAAAATCTTTCTTGGTTGAAAATTCGTCTTTTTGGTTTGAAATTTCATCTCTCTTTGTAGAAATTTCATTTTTTCTGGATAACAATGCAACTGTTTGGTTAAAAATTAATCTGTTCAGGTTGAGAATTCAAATGTTTTGAAACATTCGTTTTTTTTTATTGAAAATTCAATTGCTGGGTTGAAAATGCTTCTTCTTGGTTGAAACTTCAAATATTTGGTCAAAAATTCCACTGTCATGTTGAAAATTAAAATCTTTTTTGGTTGAAAATTCAACTACTTCATTGAAAAATCAACAATTTTGTTCAATTTTCTCTGTTTCTTGACTAAAAAATCTTTCTTGGTTGAAAACTCGTCTTTTTGGTTTGAAAATTCATCTTTATTGGTAAAATAAGCAACTGTTTTGTAGCGAATTCATCTTCTTCAGTTGAAAATTCAATTATTTTGTTCAAATTTCAACAATTCTGTTAAAGAGTTATCCTTATGCGTTCAAAATTTGTCTTTTTGATTTAAAATTCAATTATTTTCATAGAAAATTCTACTATTTTGTTAAAAATTCATTTTCTTTGGTTGAAGATTTATCTCTTTGGTTGAAAATTTAACGTTTTTGTTGCGTAATTTATTTCTTTTTAGTTGAAATTCCATCTTTATTGGTTAAATAAGCAACTGTTTGGTTGACAATTTAGCTTCATTGGTTACAAATTTAATCCTCTGATTGAAAATTCAATTATTGTGTTGAAATTTCAACAAATTTGTTCAAAAGTCATCCTTTTTGGTTGAGAACTTATCTTTCTGGGTTGCAAGTTTATCTGTTGGTTAAAAATTCCACTTGAATGTTGAAAAATTCATCTATTTGGTTTAAAATTCCACTTGAATGTTGAAAATCAAAATCTTTTTTATTTCAAAATTCAACTACTTCATTGAAAAATCAACAATTTTGTTCAATTTTTTTTCTTTCTTGAGTGAAAAATATTTCTTGGTTGAAAATTCGTCTTCTTGATTTGAAAATTCATCTTAATTGGTAAAATAAGCAACTGTTTTGTCGAGAATTCATCTTCTTTAGTTGAAAATTTAATTGTTTTGTTGAAATTTCAAAAATTTTGTTAAAAAGACATCCTTATGCGTTCAAAATTTGTCTTTTTGGTTTGAAATGAAATTATTTTGGTAGAAAATTCTACTGTTTGGTTAAAAATGCATAGTTTTGGTTTAAGATTTATCTCTTTGGCTGAAAATTTAACGTTTTTGTTGTGAAATTCGTTTCTTTTTGGTTGAAGAATTGTCTTTTTGTGTTGCAAATTCAACTATTCTGGTAGAAAATTTTACTATTTGGTTAAAAATTTAGTTTTTGTTGCAAATTCATATTTTTGTGTCAAAGATTTCAACTGTTTTGTAAAAAATTCGTCTCTGTGACTTAAAAACGTAACTCTTTGGTCGAAAATTAATCTGTTTTGGTCGGAAATTCTACTGTTTGGTTGATAAGTAGTTGAACTACTTTGTTAAAAATTCATTTTTTTTGTTGGAGATTCATCTCTTAGGTTGAAAACTTTAATTTTTTTTTAAAAAAGTCGTTTTATTTTTGGTTGAAAATAATTTTTATAACTAAAAATGTTGACTCTTCCGTTTCTGGGTTGAAATTGATCGTTTTTAGTTGAAAATTCAAATATTAGGTAGAAAATTCATATATTTTATTGAAAGTGCTTCTTTTTCGGTAGAAAATTAATCTTTTTGGTTGAAAATTCATCTTTTTGGTTGAAAATTCAACAATTTGGTTGAAAATTCAACTGTCTGATTGAACCTTCAACTATTTGTTGAAGATTCATCTCTTTGGTTGATAATTTAACATTTTTGTTGAGAAATTCGTTTTATTTTTGGTTGAAAATAATGTTTATAACTGAAAATATTGACTATTCTGTTTTCGGGTTAAAATTGATCGTTTTTAGTTGAAAATTCAAATATTCGGTAGAAAATTCATATATTTTGTTGAAAGTACTCCTTTTTCGGTAGAAAATTAATCTTTTGGTTGAAAATTCATCTTTCTGTTTGAAAATTCAACTATCTGATTGAACAGTCAACTATTTGATCAAAAATTCATCTATTTTGTTGAAAATGTCTGAAATATGAAACATTTTGGGTCCTGTTTCAAACAAAATTAGCAAATAAATCGTTTAGGAAATATTTTTATTTGGAATCATCAAAAAGAATCTCTTTCAAAGCGTTTTGTTTACTAATGCCTTGAATTTCTGTTCATGATTCTTGAACAACGAATCAAAGCTTTGTAAGAAAGGGGAAAATGGGGTAAAAAATCTCGATTTGAGGTGTTTCAGGGGATTTTTCAAATTTAAGGAGGAAAAAGAGGGGAAGGGGGGAAAAGGGGGATTAGGTAAAAAAAAGTGGACGGACTGTGATCCCTGTTATTGCTCTTATGATCAGTTAAAATAAACCTCATATCGCACCTCATCAAATGGTTTGTCGCCAATGTGAAACATGATGTAAGTCAGAGTCTTAATTTTTACTGGAACATCAGCTGGAATAGCAACTTCAGTCGTATCTTCTTTTCCA
The DNA here is from genome assembly GCA_032362435.1 of Melikaiella ostensackeni. Taxonomy (NCBI): domain Eukaryota; kingdom Metazoa; phylum Arthropoda; class Insecta; order Hymenoptera; family Cynipidae; genus Melikaiella; species Melikaiella ostensackeni. Next base: position 15,906 of record JAUMHM010119641.1, on the reverse strand, counting down.
TGACTTTTTAAAGCTTCTAAAACCAAATCTGATGCACGAAGCAAATATTCGTGTGCAATCTGAAAAATTGAAATTTCGATTCATTTATTATAATTTATAAAATACATAATTACAAGCAACTTTTCAGAAAAATTAGAAAATAATTTATCATTTAGTGAATTAATCAATGAATTTAACAATTGTTATTTGGATTTCTCGAAGGACTTTTTGAGTCAGGGTGTCTAGCGTTTCTCGCCAAAAAAATTCCAGGACTTTTCCAGGTTTTCCAGGACAGAAAATAAGTTTTTCCAGGTATCTTTTCTTTTTATTATCACAATGAACTTTACTGAAATAAAATACGTATAATTCAATTTATAAAATTATTTACCAATTAAAGATAAATTGAATGTAGTTTTCAGTGCATAAATGGTGAGATAATTGGGCTATCTTTTTGCTTTTCAATTTCATATAAAATTTTTTCAACTATTGATTCATATTTTCTCCATTTGCGGTTTCGCAATGCGACAGAAAAGAATATAATGTCCAAAATTTTAGGTTTGGGTTACGTTTGAACCATGTCTGTCTCAAATTTTGGACATTATATTATTTTCTAAGAGATTTAAAAATTATATAAATAGACCAAACATCAATTCACAGTTGCAAAAATAATGTTAGTACTTGAAAATCAGAAAGATAGTACAATTTGCCTCTACTTATACTTTTGAAATTCAAGGTGGAGTTAATTAAATTCCAATTTTTCTGTTTTGGCTTATAAATCATTAATGCTCTGAAAATTAAATTGTGCTCCTTCAAGACCAAGAGAGAATGTTTTAGAAAATTTTCAATTTCGAGGCGGGAGAAAAATTCCAATTTTCCTGTATTGGGCTATAAATCTTTATGACTCTGGAAATCAATTTCTTTTTTTATTTGTAACAAGGAGATGATCAGAGAACGGATTTTTTTTTAAATCTTATGAATTTCCCACTGAAAGTCCATTATATGACTATTAATTTGCCAAAATTGAAGAAAATTGAATTTTTAAAGCAAAAATCTGTGAATTCTCTTGATATCTAACAAACCGCTCGAAATTTCATTGAAATTCATTAAAATCTTTGAAATCTGTTTAGATTCGTAGATATCCCTTGAAATCTTTTAACGCCTTTCAAATTTCTTTTGAATTTTTGGAATCTTTGAAATAGTTAGAAATATGTAGAAATAATTTGAAATCCCTTGAAAATAAACTAAATTAAATTTATTCCCTAAAGTTCTCTAGAAATTCCTTGAAATTTTCAAAATGTCTTAAAATCTTTGAAATACTCGGAGGTCCTATAAAATCTCTCAAATCTTGAGTAATTCTTAGACATACCTTGAAATCTTCGGGAAACCTATAGGTACTTGGAAAATGTTTTAAATCGAATAATGTAAAATTGAAATTTTCATGATTAGACAATTTTTCTAATTCAAATATTTAAACTAGACCAATTTAAAAGTTATCAATTGTAAATCTAAGTTCCTCATATAGAAATAATTTTGTAATAAAGAATTTAAAAACGTAACTACTTAAAATTCAACCATGCTTGACTGTAGAAGAAAAGTTAAACAATTGTAAAACTTAAACATTTTAATTTTATGATTTTAAATTGTAATCGTAATTTTAATTAGTTTCCAATTATCCAATTAAAATTTTAAAAATTTAGAGAATTTTCAAAAATTGTTGTCAAAAAACTGAAAATATTTAAATCTGACAATATTTTTGAAAATGAGGCATATTATGTAGATTATGAAGAAAAATAAATTTTTTCGATTTTCGAAAAGGTCTGAGAATTAAGAATTTTTTTAGCTTTATTTAATTCAGGGTCTGGCCACTTTAATTGCCAAGATCTTCCAGTTTTTCAAATGTAAATTTTGAGTCCAATAAAGCTTCTATATGCTCAAAAAATTTATAGGATGGATTGCAAAGCTTTTAAAAATTATTTTAGTTGAGAATTCATCATTATGATTAAAAATTTTATTATTTGGTTGAAAGTTTAATTATTTTGTTGGAAATTCAACAAATTTGTCATAGTCGTCCTTTTTAGCCGAAAGTTCGTCAGTTTGGGTTGCAAATTCGATAATTTTTGTGGAAAATTCATATTTTTCGGGTTGAAAATTCAAGTGTTTTGTAGCCAATTGAAAACTAATTTGTTTTGGTTGAGCACTCAACTTTTTTGTTAAAAATTCGTCTTTCTGGCTTGAATTCAACTGTTATTAACTTAAAACTAAAATCTTCTTTGGTTGAAATATCAACTAACATTTTTGTTGAAAATCCACATTTTCCGGTTCAAAATTCAACTGTTTTGTAGATAATTGAACAATTTGGTTGACGTTTCTTTCCTCTCTTGACTCAAAAATCTTTCTTGGTAAAAAATGCAACTCTTTTGTCGAAAATTCGTCTTCTTGGTTTTGAAAATTGCTGATGCATGACGGTAGAACAAAGAACAAGTTTAAAAAACTATTTTTCCTTTGAGATAATAAAAATTTCAGGACCATGACCCAAATTTAAGGACTCTTGCAGGTTTTCCCAGGTAAAAAAAAAATTAAGGACTTCTCCAGGTTTTCAAGGATTTCCAGGACGCTAGACTCCCTGCTTTAGTCTTCTTTTTGTGGATGAAATACTATTCTAGAAATGATATATAATATAATATAGTAATAAATTAACCTTCAGAGAACGTCGGCCTTCAGTCTGAAATAATAATTCATCCGTTATGACCTCTATGAATGATGACATGTCTTCTATTTCGGCGTGTTCTGTAACCGGCTTCTTTGAATCTATGCTGCAAACAATGAAATGGAAAAATAAATTTAATTTAAATACATTTATTTAAAAATACCAATTTTGTAATTCAAATTTTTCAGTAGAATTCACGTCTATCATAATTTTATCCAAACAATTAATCAACATACAACTTGTTCAGCTGATAATATCCATTCCAAATATATTTTAAAATCGGGTAAAACTGATATATTATTATGAGAGTCGTTTGAGATGTTTGGTAAAAAAGCAAGTAATTCTTTTTTTAAGTTTGCTTTTATTTCTTAACATACTCTCCTTTGAGGGCTACACACTTAGTCCAGCGAGATTCCAATTTTTTCATCCCTCCAGAAGAGTAAGATTTCTCGAGGTCTACAAAATACGCATTTACGGCATCGATTACTTTTTCACTGAACAAGGATCCTGATAGAAGCGGTGTGCTGGTAAGTAGTTCAATTTTTATGGTGAAATTTTATAAACACAATAACATAACCTCTACTCAGGTTTCATAGGTTGATTTTAATTTTTTTAGATTTTTGGTCAATACAGGCAATAAAGGAACATTAAATTAAAAATTTATTCATTCTTTAATACCCATATAAGTATAGTTTACAATTTCAAGACAATAAAAACAACAAAATTTTATCAAAAATAACCGAGAAAAACTGTCAAGATTTTTTTATTTACAGGTGGTTTGTATTGTGCCATCATTCATTTATCTCTTTCATTCCTGTCGATTTTACAATAGCGATATATTTTACAATTGCAAAAAAATAAAAACAGAATTTTATGAACAATAGAAATGAAAACCATAAGAAACAATAATTCCTACAAAATCTATGAAGTACAAACTTGTTATTTATTTTATATGAATACTTCAATCCGATGTCGTGACCTCAATTGGGCGTCCGGAGAGCGCTTCATCTTAAGTTGTGGTTCGGCCACGTTTAAATTCGTTTATCCAAAAATAAACGCTTTTCAACGAAGGAGCAGACTCCCCGTGAACTTCGTCTAACTCGGCTTTGATCTGCGCGGCCGTCAAATTTTTTAAATAAAAATGTGTTATCACTGCGCGGAACTATTTTTTTGCATTTTTTCGAAAACTACTGAAACGTTCACTTCAAACGAATGCCAAATGCAAACTAATCGTCGGTTTTGACTGAAGCTTGGCAGAGGTTAGTTTGAAGAGTGCTATTTCTTGGCCATATACTACAAAGTTCATTTTGGCGCTATCTAGTGGGAAATTTACCTTACTCATCAAACGACCCTCGTAAATTTTCAAAATGAAATATTTCAGAACTAGAACCTTAAATATTATTGTATATATTGAAATTTTAGGATAGTGTCGTATATAGGCAAAGGAGAGGCGGTGATAGATTACACATTGGCAGAAGAAAGAATAAGGAAGAGAATGAATAAAATGAAAGTAGGTAATGAAATGGGCTCTGAGCACCTTCTGATGATAGCGACACCGAAATGTTCAGGATGAAAGCAGCATAAAGAAAAGAAGGAAGGGATGGGAGAAAGGAAAGTGAAAACGGGTAGATGGGGGAGGATAAGTTGGGAAGGTGTGACACACCGAAAAAGGAGGAAGGAAGGGCATTAACGAAAAAAGCAATATGGATGAGTGGACCGGCTACTTTGGAAGACTATTGGGAGAAGTGTAAAATAGGATATTAGAAGAAAAGAGAAGAGCAATGAAAGGCAAAAAGGAGAGAGATAACGGGATAAACAGAGAGGAGGTGAATAGGACGATCGCGAGGATGAAAAGAAATAAGGCAATAGGAGAGGACGGTATGGAGAATGAGGTATGGAGGGAAAGGGATGAGAGAGGAAATCTTGGAGGTCTGTAACTCTATATCTGATCGACGTCATTCTTCGCGGGAAAATTCAAATTATCTCAATTATGTGAATTTCATATTTTTAGATAAAAATTATTTACAAACATATATCTAAATGTATAAAAATCTCTGAACGGCTTTTATGCATTATTATCAAATAATAATTAATAATAATTACGAAGAAAAGAATTACAAAAGACGCCGACTGCTTCTGCTCATTGCCGACGTGTTTCTATATTTTGCGGTAAACGAATAAACATGATGCTCGGATTTTTATCCTCTCTTGAATCCCTGGGATCACATTCGGAAAACACTTCTTGTCTACAATCTAAATTCTTTGGGAAATTCAGCTATTACTTCCATTCTTTGCTTTTATTTTTAATTCCATTTGATTCGGCATTTATTTTCGATTTCTCGTTTTTAGGCATTTATAGGTTAATTTAGACAATCAGTTGGATCAGCTGTCATGTAGAAAGCCGCGACGGCCGCGAAACTTGATTGATCGAAATTTTGAAAAGTGAAATGGCGGCTAAAGTGGTCTGATTGGTGCTCAGTTGTATACCTTAGTAATGTCACATCTGCTTGAATTTGACCAAATAGACGTCAACTAGAAATTATTTTCTTTCAAGGTATTAGAAACCTAAAAAAATTTTCTTTTCTCCATAACATTAGATAACGTCCTGACCAACAAGATTTTCTATACCAATTTGTGATTAGGTTACCTTCAGGAGTTTTGATAATTAATAAATCGAGATAAGCAACAGAATTACATATTTGCTTCTTTTTTAATAGTAAATTTAATCGAATCCTCCATATTGTTGAAAGTGTTTATGAATCTACCTATTTTCAGATGGTACGATAGTCTATATCATCCACATACCGTTTGTGAAGAATAGGAGTAAAACTTCAATTATCAAGAGCTCTTTTTTCGATATCTTCCATTACTGAGTTTGAAAAAATAGGAGATAATGGAGAGCCCATTGGGCAACCTGAAATCTGTTTGACAAATTTATTATTGAGAGAAAAAACTGTATTGTTCAAAACAGTTCTAGTAGCGATTAAAAATTCATTTTTGGTAATTTTCGTTAAGTTATAATTTATATTTAATTTTTCTTCAATACAATCTAATGCAAGGTCCAATGGAATACTATCATACATTGATACCACATCAAGAGAAACTATAGAATGTCAATCAGGAACTTCAATATTTTTAAGCTTTTCCTTTAAGTTCCAACTATTCTTTACAAACATGTGAGTTTCATCAGAAACTAGTTTCAAACAATTTGAAATGTATTTAGCTAAATTATAAGTAGGAAAACTTACTGTAGAAACAACCAGACGCCATTTTAAATCTGGTTTATGAACTTTTGGGAGAGCATATGCTTCAGAAACAACACTATTATGTGTTTTTAATCTATATGACATGCTATCATTTATCAATTTTTTCTTTTCCCATCTGATAGCAATGTCATCACATTTCTTCTTGAGAGTTGGAACAAGACTAGTTTAAATATTTTTGTAAAGAATGTCATTTTTTAACATATTTTCAAAAGTTGTTATATAATCAGTGCGATTTGCAGCGACAGTTATACTACCTTTGTCAGCTTTAAAGAAACTAACTCTTTATGTTCATTTTGAAAATGTTCGATAGATTCAATGATTTTACTTGTATTATTAAATTTGTTTTAAAAATTATGGTTTGAAATTAATTGAGTTGTAGTTTTTCTTATATTTAATTTTAACTCATCACTATTTACATTTTTATTGCAATTTTCAATATTCGCAATCATACTGCTTATCGGAATTTTGTTGACATTAAAAGGAATATCATGTTTATTCCCTAATGCTAAAATTTCAGCAATCTCATTAGGGATTTGCATATTGGATAAATTTTTTAAACATTTTTGTAATCTAAATTCTGTAAAAGTTTTTTGTGACTCCAAATTTCTCTTTTTTAATGAATCAAACTTTTTTATACATTTGTTTCTCTTGTCATACTTCAACTTACTGAGACTAAATTCTTGTGAACTGAAAAAAGACAAAATTGAAATGTCTTAAACAATGTTAGATAAATGGTATTTTAAATGATTAGATAAATGTCCTAAATATTTAATGTTTCGAACTAAACTATTGATCTTAAAATTTAAAGTTCTTTCAGATTTTGGAAATAATTTGTAATTCAAATTATGCAAATTACATTTGCTAGTTTGATGTTCGATGTGTGCTGGAATCAGGACCTCTTTCCTACATCTAATTAAAAAAGTGCGTTGCTTCTTGAGATTAACCAAAGTTCTATTAGTATGTATCCAATTTCCCATGAGTTTTTTTGGAATGGACAAGGGACAATTCGGATGATGAGGCTAGAAAAAAGGAGAGAAATCAAGAGGCATGTAGTAGGGAATGGCCAAGAAGAGTAATCCTATGCAAGGATCAGAAAGAAAGGTTAAACTCACTCACTCATAACCGAAATGGTAAGAGGAATCGTAAGACCTGGAAGCTCACTCGTGCGTGTAGCATTTAGAGTAGTTTTCAAGCCCGAACGATAGCTTATCAGGAGATTTAAAGGTAGTTTAAGTTAGTATAAGTGCTTGTATGTAGTAACATTTTTTGAATTGGAAATTCAATATCATTTAAGTTCAAAAGCTTTCAATATTAACTTGTCCAATTTTTAAAAATTAAACCTAAAATTATTAAATTCTAAAGGCTTTCAATTTCAAATTGATACTATCGACTGAATATAGGATACTATAGGGACCAAGTCTTGAAAATAGGGTACTTTAGGGACCACAGCTGAATATAGGGTACAATGGTGGACATAGGGACCCGTTTGTAAGGCAAGAAATTGTTTGAATTTAGTGCAATGTTGCCTAGCTTCTAAAAAAGATTTAAAAAGATAAAAAAAATAAAATCAGGATTTGCAAAAGGGATTATTTGTAAAATCACCTCTTTTTGACGATTTTTAGCAAATCTTCGATTTGAACAGTATGCTTATTATCTTCGTCAATACTGCAAAGTGCTTCTGCCAATGCAAGGGCAGAAGCTGATTTATCTTCAGGATCAAAAGAACCAGGTTCTGTTTTGAGGTCCATAAAGTTTCGATCCGTTTTTGGTTTTATGGGGGCAGAAACTTCGAGTAAAGCTGTGTAAAGAGCAGCGCACATGATTTGCAGTAGTACAGATCCACCGATAGGCCGACAGTGAGCTGGGGTTTTTTCGTTCATAGCAAGAGCCGTTCGCAAAACACCAAAGGGTGCACAAACATGCAGTTCCATTAAACACGCCAGTGCTAACGACATGGCTTGATAAATGCTCGCTCCTGTCTGAAAACAAAAATGAATCCAAAATATATCGCTTAGCTGCTGATCAAAATCGATGGTGGTCGTAAATAACGAACGGGAAAAAAATTCAAAGGGACTGCAGTGATACTGCTTTTTATCTAGTTCGCGTTTTATTCACATCATTAATTTTGTGGATAGGTAGAATTGAAACTGAAGTTTGCCACGTTTATATGAGAGGAAAAATAAAAAATGTCCTTGCCTAAATCTGAAGCATGCATTTTATAGATTTTGATGCCAAATAATTGTAAAAAAAATTTCATCCCCCAGCTGCCAGGAAACATTGGAATTGGAAATTGGAATTGGAAATTTAACATTGGAATCTACAAAATTCAAGCCTTAGATTTCAGGTAAGAAACTTGAGAAACGTTTTGAAATTTTTTTATCGAGTTTAAGGCTTAAGGGTTGAAAACGACTGATTTTCTCGGCAGTAAGAGGGATAAAACTCTTTTTGCAATTATTTTCCAATGAAATCTATAAAATTCATGCCTCAGATTTCAGATAAGAAACTTGAAACACATTTTAGAATTTTTTTGTCGATTCTTGAGTCTTGAGAGTTAAAAACGTCTGCTTTTCTCGGCAGTTAGGGGATGTAACTTTTTAAAAAATGATTTACCATCAAAATCTAGAAAATTCATGACTTAGATTTGAGGTAAGAAACTCAGAACACATTTTTTAATGTTTTTTTTGTTGATTTTTTAGATCTGGGAGTTGAAAACGTCTGCTTTCCCCGGCAGCTAGGATATGATACTTTTTTTGCAATTATTTTCCATCGAAATCTACAAAATTCGTGCCTAAGATTTTAGGTAAAAAACTTGGAACGAAAGGCCTAGCGGAGTGAGCATGCGAAATCTGCCCCCACACGTATAACGCTGCAATTAATTTCACAAGTTGGTATCCATGTGGTACGAAACTCCACCAAGTTTCAACCTCAAAATCTCATTTTTATGGGAGATATGGAGGGGGAAAGAAAAATCCAAAAAGTGATTTTTCTCGAAAATGTCTCGACCGGTTTTAATGAACAAAATATATGTATTGAAATTCACTGTGGACAATTTGAAAGAAATTAATAAATTTCTCGAACAAAGAGTAAGCATAAAAAAATGTTCGAAAATTTTGAAAATTTTTTTTCCTATTTTGTTCTAGAGATACCACTTTCATTTTTTCAGGAAAAATTCCTTGCACTGTATACTACAACTCAGATTTTTTATAATTTTTTTTGTGAGGTGGAACGTAGTTAAAAAAAATTAAAATCATGAGCGCGACATTGCCCCGTGCCGTGATTTGGAGCCACTTGATCGATAGGCGTACAGGAGGTTATTTTGCCTCGTGTGATTGGCGCCCTTGCTTCGCTTATGCGTCAAACTTCACACTCGCCAAAATAACCACCTTAACGTCTGCACTATGCCTATATACGTATAGTTTTCAGACTTTACTACGAGGAGTTTGCAGTACGTTTTTAAACTCCTTATCATCTTGGTCCTTTTTTCAAAGTGAGACATCTCGCCTCTCACAACAGTACACAATCGTCGGGATGCTTTTCTAATGTAAGTCCCCTTGCCTCTCACATCAGTTCATAATCGTCGGGGTGATTTTTTAATGTGAGTCCCCTTGCCTCTCACATCAGTTCATAATCATCGTGGTGATTTTTCAATGTGAGTCCCCTTGTCTCGCACATCAGTTCATAATCGTCGAGGTGATTTTTTAACGTGAGTCCCCTTGCCCCTCACATCAGTTCATAATCGTCGGGGTGCTTTTTAATGTGAGTCCCCTTGCCTCTCAAATCAGTTCATAATCGTCAAGGTGATTTTTTAAATGTGAGCCCCCTTGCCTCCCACATCAGTTCATAATCGTTGGGGTGATTTTTTAATGTGAGTCTCCTTGCCTCTCACATCAGTTCATAATCGCAGGGGTGATCTTTTAATGTGAGTCCCCTTGTCTCTCACATCAGTTCATAATCGTCGGGGTGCTCTTTTAAAGTGAGTCCCATTGCCTCTTATATCAGTTGATAATCGTCGGGGTGCTTTTTTAATGTTTGTCTCCTTGCCTCTCACATCAGTTCATAATCGTCGGGGTGTTTCTTTAATGTGAGTCCCCTTGCCTCTCACATATTTCCTAATCTTTTTCACTGTCACAATCAATTACTGGAATGCAATTATCGTTCTCAAATGAATCGCTCAGTATTTCTGCTTGTTCAAGAACTTGTGATAAATACCTTGCGTAAGACAAATAATAAATGTTGGCTGCAATGTGAGAACAGCAACCAACTGTTCTTCTACCATTAGCACATTCACATGCATAATGTGTCAGACTCGGCACCCCAACGCTGTTAGGTTCATAACTTAAAAAACACCTGTATGTTGTGCCAGAAATATATCTGGATGGAAATTTTAACTTCAGCACATTTTTTTATTCTTCAACGTATTCTATGTTCAATGTGCTGTCTTTAATGACAATTTCAGATAAATATGAAACAGCTTTGGAGAGTTGATATGATCCAGTAAATAGAATCTTAAGATCCCTTTTTGTCATTTCCGGAATGTCTAATAAGTCTTCGAATGTAATACTTTGGAGTAGGAGTTTCTTTCGAAACCATCCGTCCTTTTCAGCCTCAATAGCCAAAGTATTTTTGATAAATTTTTGAGTATGCATCCTCTGAACCACTTCATCTAAAACTTCTACGTCTGAGAGTAACCTTCTACCGAAAGTATTATTCAAAAATGACGCAATTCTAAAGGAACTTCCCACTTTAAGTAACAGCTTGTTATCAATCTTGTGATCAAGAAGGCGATACTTTTGTTTTAACATATTATGCACAAGTTCAACAACCCAGCGAATTTTAGTAACAAAACGTGACTGATTAGGCTCTTCTGCCGTCAACTGCTTCCTTATACCTTTCAAAGCAGGCATTATTACTTTAAACTTTTTTTCCTCTAAAGTACATACAACATCACAAAATCCGCAATCAAGTACAAAAGTATCACCTTCTTTCAAAAAGTTTTGGAAACCATTTGAATCTTCTTGCTGCAATCATTTTCTGTTTTTGTGCATTCGCAACAAACAAATGATGATTAAGCGATCGTTTTCTGTTTTCGCGCATACGCAACAAACAAATGATGGTTGCTGTAATCGTTTTTGTTTGCCTCCATTACACAGCGTAAAACAGTATATTGTGCATCAAGGACGTAAAGGAGGTTATTTTGGCGAGTGTGAAGTTTGACGCATGAGCGAAGCAAGGACGCAAATCATACGAGGCAAAATAGCCTCCTTCACGTCTATCGAACAAGTGGCTCCAAATCACGGCACAGGGCAATGTCGCGCTCATGATTTTTATTTTTTTTTTTTCAACTATGTTCCACCGCACACAAAAAATTATAAAAAATCTGAGTTGTAGTATACAGTGCAAGGATGTTTTCCCGAAAAAATAAAAGTAGTATCTCTAAAACAACATAAGAAAAAAAAAATTCAAAATTTTCAAACATTTTTTTTATGCTTACTTTTTGTTCGAAAAATTTGTCCATTTTTTTTTCAATTATCCGAAGTGATCTTCAAAACATATATTTCGTTCATAAAAATCGGTCAGGCCATTTTCGAGATAAATTAGTTTTTTTATTGTTGTTTGCCCCTCCATATTTCCCACAAAAATGAGATTTTGAGGTTGAAAATTAGTGGAGTTTCATACCACATATTTCAAACTTATGAAATTAATTTCAGCTTTATACGTGTAGGGGCAGATTTCACATGCTTATTTCGCTAGGCCCTCTTAGATTTTTGAGACTTAGGGGTTGAAAACTTAGAGGTTAAAAACTTAGGGGTTGTCAGGGGTTGAACTTTTTTGTTGAAAATTCAAATTTACGGGTTGAAAATTCAACTGTTTTCTAAAAAATTCGTTTTTTTGGCTTGAAAATTCAGGTATTTGGTTTAAAATGCAACTGTTTTTGGTTCTGTTTTAATCTTTTCTGTTTGTAAACTCGACCACTTGGTTAAAAATTCAACTATTTTCTTGAAAGTTTATCCATTTTGTGGAAAGTTCAAATATTTTGTTAAAGTCATCTTTTTGGTCGAAAATTCAACTACCATATTTCATTGTTAATGCAACTGTTTGGCTAAATTTTTTTTTAATCATCACTTTGAGTTGAAAATTCATTTCTATTTGCAGAAAATCTTTTTTGGTCACGTAGCCCAAAATTGGTACCGTAGTTTACGGACGGCCCCAAAGGCGTACTTGCTTTAAAAAGATTGAAGTTGCACCGCCTCCCAATTTCGATTCCTTTATTTTTAAGCCCTTCAGTGTTAATGAAGATTACTAATTTATTTTATATTTAAAAATTACAGTTTAAAATTTACCCTGACTGCGTCAAGAAGAGTTTCGACAATTGGAATCATCATCGAATGAAGAGGTGCTAAGAGGGCATTCAACCACGGCGGTCTTAATTGATTCCACACCTATAAAAACAATTAAATAAATGATTAACAACATTTTCAAAATAATAAAATTTTTAAGTTTTTCAAAATCTTTATTATTATTTCTATTTAGAAAATCTTAGTGGCCGCCCATGAACTACGTTACCAATTTGGGGGGGGAGGGGGGAGGGGGGCACGCAAAAACCTACGGTTGGTAACATAGGGGGAGGAAGGTATTAAAAGTAACATAAAAAGGTTAGATAACGTTCAGTAAGTTTCGTAATAATAAATTCTCACAAAGCTTGTGAATTTTGAGAAATATGGCCCTGCAACGGTACAATTCAATAATAGCTTAATGAATTTAAATATCACTTTTATACTTCTTTACCACTTTTTTTAGAGAATTGTTTTTTACGCTGTTTTCAAAAAACTTCCCCTTTTCGTTATTTTTTCGCTTAAATGCGCACTAAATTAATAGAACCCAATAAGGAAATCCAACCATTTTTGGTGAACACTTTTTTTTTGGTTGAGAATTCAACTATTTTGTTGAAAATTCATTTTTTGCTTAAAGATTCATCTCTGGGTAAAAATTTAACTATTTTCTTGAAAACTCGTTCAATTTTTGGTTGGAAAATAATTTTTTCAATCGAAAATTTAACTATTCCTTTTTTATATGAAAATTTATCTTTTTTAGTTGAAACTCCTCTTTGGTTGAAAATTTAACAATTTTGTTGAAAATTCGTTTTTTTTTATTAAGAATAATTTTTTAACTGAAAATCTAACTGTCTCATTTTTGGTTGAAAATTAATATTTTTAATTGAAAATTGATCTTTTCTAGTTGAGAATTCATTTATTTGGTTGAAGATTAATGTATTTTGTTCAAAATTTGTCTTTTCTGGTTGATCTCAACTATTTTTTATTTCAAATTAAAATCTTGTTTGGTTGAAATATCAACTATTATATGTTTCGTTGAAAATTCATGTTTTTTTGTTAAAAATCAACTGGTTTGTTTTGGAGTTAAACTACTTTGTAAAAATTTTACTTTCTTTTCGTTGTAGAATATTCGTCTTTTTGGCTTGAAAATTCAACATATTCGCAGAAAATTAAACTATTTGGTTGAGAATTAACTTCTTTTTTGAAAATTCATATTTTCGGTTAAAAATTAAACTATTTATTTGAAACTTTAACTATTCAGTAAAAATTAACTTTTTTGTTGAAAAATCGTCATTTTTGGTTGAAGATTAATCTTTTTTGTAGAAAATTCATTCTTTTATTGAAAATTTAACTATTTGGTTAAAAATTCATCTTTTGGGTTGAAAATTCAACTCATTGGTTGAAAGTTGAACTACTCTGTTAAAAATTCATTTTTTTCAAGATTCACCTCTTTGGTTGAAAGTGAAACTATTTTGTTGTCAACTGTTTTCTAAATCATTCGACTTTATGGCTTGAAAACTCAACTGTTTGGTTGACAATTCGTTTTTTTGGGTAGAAAATTAATTTTCTTTGTTGAAAATTAAGAAATCCTTTATTTTCGGTGAATTCAAATGGTTGAAAATTCGTGTTTTATTGTTAAAAAGTAAATTTTGAACAGAAAATTTAAGTATTCCATTTTTGGTTGAAAACTTGTCTTTTGGAAGAAAATTAATCTTTTTGGTTGAAAATGCATCTTTATAGGTTAAAATTTCAGCTTTTTGGTTGAAAATTCAACCATTTTTTTTAAAGTTACATTATTTTGTCGATTTTCAACTATTCTGTTAAAGACATCTTTCTTGGTCGAAAATTAAACTTTTTTGTTAGAAATTCGACCATTTGGTTGAAAATTCATTTTTTTGATCGAAAATGCATCCTTTTGGATTAAAAGTTCAACTATTTGATTGAAAATGCAACTATTTTTAGTTGAATTTTAATCTTTTTTGTTTGAGAATTCGACCATTTGGTTGAAAATGCATCTTTCTAGAATGAAAATTCAACTATTTTGTTGAAAATTTAATTATTTTGTAGAGAGTTAAACTATTTTGTGAAAGTCATCTTCTTTGGTCGAAAAATTACCTGTTTTGTTAAAAATTCGTCCTTTTGGATTGAAAATTCATCTTTTATGGTAGAAAAGTCATCTTTCTTGATTAGAAACTCATCTTTCTTGATTGAAAAACAACTGTTTCGTTTAAAATTCAACTGTCTATGAAAAATGTTATTTTTTGGCTTGAAAATGTAACTATTTTGTTAATTTGTTAAAATTTTGTTTCTTTCGCTTGAAAGTTCAACTATTTGATTGTCTCTGTTGGTATTTTAGACTGTGAAGTCTGATATTTTTATATTTTCAATTATTCATTACCGAGGGCATATTGGCAAATAATAAAAATTTTAATGGCATATTGGCGAATAAACTTACTTGAAACGCAAAAAACGCAGAATAAACGTGAAATCCGTTTTTAGCCAATGGCTACCGCGAGTATCTTCTCCTAAAAAGTCTTGCAAAAATCGTGGCCTGAGACGCTTCGCATCGCTATTAAAAAAAAATGCTTTTAAAAAATTACGTCAATTTCCTCTACGCGCTTATTTTTCAATATTTTTTAGTGCTTTTCCGATATTCTTCACGTGTAGTAATTCACGTGTAGGAATTTTTTCCTATGGAATGTTCCGATTTAAAATTTATATTATCATTCTTGATGTTTTTAAAGCGAACGAACAAGTGCCGTGCAATCCTAATGATCCTAATAATGGAAATTTATGATTTTTCATAAATTACCTAAAATTTATGGAAACTTTCAGAAATTCACGGAAAGTTTCGGAAATTCACGGGAAGTTTCGGAAGTGTATGGAAGCTTACTAAAATTCCTGGAAACTTTTCAAAGTGTACAGAAGGTTTTTGGAAGTATGGGTCGTTTTGGAAAGGTATGCAACATTTATGGAAAGTTCTTGGAAAGTTATAAAAAATTTTGGAAGGCTTTGGAGAATTGTAAGAGTTTTTTAAAAATTGGCTCTTTCTAAATGAAAATTTAGAGAAGTTTATGAGCTTGTTAAGTTTTTATTCACCGTTGAGTATTCTTATCACATTTCTGGAGCAATGTATGGTCTTTTCATATCTTAGAGGTCAAACTGCAGGAGACTGGTGCCCTCCTCAGTGCACAAGACAAACCGATCATAACTCCTTTGGTTCTGGCTTGGTTTTCATATTTTCCTTTGAATGACGAAAGTTAGGTGGGACTGACGTTATGAATGGACTACTCCACCTTATGACGATTTAGCTGCTTAGTTTGGACATGATTTTATACCCATGGAATAGACTTTTCGCATCAAGTTGTGAGGAAGCTAGATATTTTATGCGTAAGGTAAATGCCCCAGTTTGGACGAGTGTAAGGAATTATGCGGCGTATTTTGCTTGTAAAAGTTTTTTAAATCTTATGAATCGAGAAATGTTCCTGATATCGCACAGTTTGAACAATTTTTCATCAACATTTTGTCTGCTCATCGTCATAAATAAACAGTTTTTATTGAATAATGGAGAATATTTCATGCTGTTCCGATGAA
Source organism: Melikaiella ostensackeni (assembly GCA_032362435.1). NCBI lineage: Eukaryota > Metazoa > Arthropoda > Insecta > Hymenoptera > Cynipidae > Melikaiella > Melikaiella ostensackeni. The sequence goes on along the minus strand of JAUMHM010119641.1, from coordinate 28 downwards.
CCTATTTGGGCGAATGAATTTTTCCTCT